>LPNX010927786.1:676471-691351 GCA_001517045.1 Pseudotsuga menziesii
CATATGAATATTCAATAAATCTTAACACTATATGAATTTCAATTCTCATTAAATACATTCCAACCATAAATAGGTTAACTATAGATATACTCTCGTGCCTTTAAGTAAACATTTAAACTTTATCGACATTCAAATGATTATCTTGTTAGGAATGGATGTGTTGTAGATTTTACCCCTTCATTTTAATGGAAGGTTGTTTCTATGTGGATGTAGCCCATATCAAATGCACCATGTATATTGGAGTCTTTTTTCCACGTTCATTTTTTTATTGCTCTATAATTCTTTTCCTAAAAACCGAAGTGATAGGTCTAAAAACAAGATGAAAACATAATTTGCATAGGAATTTCAGTTAACAAGGTTGCTATCCTAGTCAGAATCAGTGAAACGAATCAATAAAGGATTGTCTCCTTAATTGTAATGTATTCCAAATTAAATTGTACACAACATATATCAAAGTATATTTTTTTTATGCTTTCCAATGAATATAATGGGGTTTTTTCATACAATGGTGTCATGTCCCCAATTAAATAATTTCCAAATAAGACTACTTGCAAATAATGTTTCACCAACCAACTAGTTCCCTAGGTTGAGATGGAGACATAGATTTTGTAATAAGGGGATATGGGACCCAAAAGGAATTTAGTTTATCATATTCACATTTAAATGGGTCACATAAATGATAAATCCTAAGAAAATAAGGTGGCATGGATTCATGGAGACACTTGGAAGCTGGTGGAGCCTTTGGGGGACTAGATTTCCCGCACACTTGGCATGATCTTCATCCAAATTCTAACACATGGGTAATGTAAAATTATTGGATGGTGATGTGGTGTCAAATATCATATAATGAACCTAGGAATTTGAATCATAAGAGGAGGAGACTAGAAGACAATGTGTGCCACTTGGAAGGAGCATTAGAGAGAATTTGAGGTAAAAAATGGGCCTCAAAAGGACCAAAATGTACTCTAAAAATCAACCAATTACATTCTAGTAGATGACATCATCCCCCATAGTTGAGGTGGCATTGCATGAGTTAGGAATGCTTATTTGTCATATTTTCTATGGTGGATGAAAACCCATAATTAACCAAGGTAGTGGTACAAGTACTTTTAAGTCATAAAGTGAAGTACTCATAATAAAAGTCATTTCACACTTTCTCATAAAATAATATTATTGTTGTTTTCAAGTAAAGTACTCACAATTCACTTTCTCATAAAATAATATTATTGTCATTTTCAAGTAAAATACTCATAATTCATAAAAATATATTTTTAATTTTAAATTATATATTCACTCAATTGTATTTAATATCATAATGTCAAACTTATATATATATAATCTTGTACTTTTAAAATAAATTAAATTCATGAATGATATTTATATGAAAAAAATATGTTAGTTATGCATATAAATTAAATTAATTTTTGTTTAATTTTATTTACAAGTTCAAGACAAATAAATGCAAAAGGACAATAAATTTTGGGGAATTTACAATGAATCTTAGTCACATCATTGTAAAGTTATTTTATTAATTTTATTTATAGTCAATTTAGAAAAGTAACTCAACCATGGTTATTTATATTGTGCATAAAAAGTAGTGTAGGAGGTGAGTTATCATATATACCTACCCCATAAAACCCCTAACTCATAATATTTTAATATATCTTATATTTTTGTAGTACATCTCTTAGGAGGCCCATTTTTGACATCAAATTCTCTCTAATGATTCCTTGCACTCTATGACAACAAATGATGGAAGATTCTATGACAAGTATGAGAAATTGAGACCTGATTGCTGAAATATGAAAAATATGGCATGAAAGGGATAAAAATAGCCACAAAGAGGTCAAATTTTGGAGTTAGAGGAATCCATTCGAATTGGGGAAAGAATTGGAGCATGAAGAAAAAGACAAGTGTCATATGAGTTACTAATCCACTAAGATGAGTTGGAGGAAGCCCATGCAGGGAAATCTAACCTTAGGAGGCCTCATGAAGTTAATACAAGGATTTCATGAGGAAGGAGAAGGGATTTTGAACATTTTTTAATTGGCCTTTGGAATTTTGGATAGCTTTTGTTTTTCCATTGCATGGTGAGTGTTCAGTACTCTCCCTGCTTATGAACCAATTTCGAGGGAGTTGGATTCCTTTCTAAGTTTTTTAATGGAGAGGACATTCACAACTCTCATTTGATATTTATGAAGGATTTTTAGTTGCATTTTAAGATCCATATAGTCAAATTATCATCTATCTCCCTATTCTGTCATTCCTTCTTCTCCATTCCCCCACACTCTCATGTTGGTGGGGAACTTGCTGGAGTGGTGCTTGCACTTTATTGAGGATATTTAATGCCAAAGATTGGGTATATATGAATGTATATGTAATCAAATATACATATTCTTTTTAAGTTGAAATATCAAAAATACATGCATGAAAGGCTTGCATTTCCCATGCTCTTGAATAACTAGTTTTCATGGATTTGGCTTCAACCTTGAAGTAGTTTTATATTAGATTTGTATGAGAAATTTTCTTTGATTTAGATGATTTTGTAGAATACATATATTATGTAATAATCTGTACTTTCATTCCCATTTTATATTTAGCTCGAAATCTAAGAAACTCCTGTGTGAAGAGCTTTCATTTTCATGCCATTGTATCACTAGTTTTCATGGATTTTGGATTCAATCTTGAAGTAGTTTTATACCAGATTTGTATGAGGGATATTATATGAGTAGGGTGATGTTGTGACATCCATATATGATGTATTCCTCTTTATTTTAATTTCCATATTCTCTGTGTATCAAAATCCAATAAACTCATGTGTTAAAAGCTTCAATTCCAATGCCATTGAATTACTAGTTTCCATGACGTTGGCTTCAATCTTGAAGGAATCATGTATCAGATTTATATGAGGGATGTTATCTAAGTTTGATGAGGTTGTGATATTCATATATGACGTGTTACTCTTTAATTTCATGTCCCTATTTTATGTGGGTCTAAATCCAAGAAATCCATATGTGAAACTCTTGCAATTCCATGCTACAAATTCACTAGTTTTCATGTATTTGATTCCCATACTGAATGAGTTGTATACAAGACTTGTATGAGGGGATTTATATGGTGTTTAATAATTTTGGGGAAGAAATTTTTATTATGTATATGGTATATATATTTCACATCCTTATCTGAGCCTTTAACTCTATCTTTCATATGTCAAAATTGAGCTAGTTATGCAATTTCCCCATAAGTAATTTCACTGGAAGTTATCAAATAAAGGTGGAACTCTATAAACAATTTGCAGAAATAATAACCATGTGTAATGAAATTCCATTAGGTATTATATCATTACCCATACTCTTCTTTCAAATTTGGGAGTTTTGTACATGAGTTGGGAAGCCTAGTTGGCCTACACCCTAGGGGGGATTTCATCACAATTTCCTAGTAATTTTAGCCTTTTTGTCATCAGCCTCAGACAAGGTTTCAGAGGTATAAAATAAGATAAAAAATTTCCATAAACCACCTTGTCATGTTTAAAGTCTCACCATACCATTTCCTTTCAAATTCTGGACCATTTGGTGAAAGTTGGAACCCTCTAGAGTCATGACTAGTTAAGCTAAAAAATTGTCCAAAAACAACTCTTTCCCAAATTTCCAAAAAAAGGGAAATTACAAATGGAAAACAATATAAACAAGAAATAAAATATCATTATGGGTATGTGTCAAGTACAAAATAATGCTACTAATTGATGGTACATGGTGGCATCTACTTCAAGTGTAGTGTAGGTGGAAAAAAGTTTGACTCCAGGCTCGAAGGGACAAGAGTATATTTTACAATATTTCATGTGAAAGGGATGAAGAATTTCACTTGCATACTTAGGTTAAGAAAGAAAAATTCCTTCCTTTATTTTCAATACTTGGAGGTCACAAAATTAATGCAAATGTTCTAAGTCAATCATTTCAACTTCCTTCTTAAGGTTGGATTTCACATGGGTTAAGATTTTAGGGCCACTATTAGTAAGAAAAAGGTCATCAACATAAAGAACATGGACAATGTGATGTTTTCCTACTTTCTTTGTGTATACATTAGGGTTAGAATTACATCTAGGAAAACCAATGTCAATGAGAAAGCTATCCATTTTGGCATACCAAGCTTGAGGATATTGCTTGAGAACATAGAGAGTTTTATTAAGGTAACAAACACGATTGGATTCATTTCATACATAGTCGAGAGGTTGTTCCATGTAAATTTCTTCTTGCAAATCCCCATGCAAGAAGGAATATTTGACATCCATTTGATGTGCCTCCCATTTTTGTGAAGTGGCAAGAGCTAGAACAAGGTAGATGGAATTCATTTTGGAGAAAGGGGCTAAGGTTTTAATGTAGTCAATTCCCTCAACTTGGGAAATTCACTTTCCAACTAACCTTTCCTAAAGGCTAATTTCAACACTTTCGTCAAATGCATATTTGGTTCTATAGGTCCCCATTTACATATGAAAAGTTTTCTTCCTTTCGGATGAGGTGCAAAATCACAAGTATCCTTCATCATTAAGGAACGATAATCATCGTTCATAATTGCATCCCAATCTGGACGACCATAAGCTTATGCAAATGTCTCTAGATCACGATTCTCTAAAATTTGAGCCAAAACAAACGAGGCTCACTAGAACTACGATGTTGTTGTTGTTGCAGGTTCATGTTCAATGGATCCATCTAGGAAACAATGGTTCTAGTGTAGAACGTGTAAAATTTTGGGGGAAAAATTTCTCCCATGGGTGAAAACTAAGGGGTTCGAATTGTTGACTGGGTGAATATTTTATATGGTAGTAAGTTTTAAAAAGAGAAATAGTTAGCCCCATATTTATTCTCTTAAAAATACGTCTATAACTATTAAACCACAAGTTTTTATGAGAGGGAGAGCTTGAAAATGGTTTTTCCCATGGTTTATAGAAGAGAGATCAGCTTCAAAATGTTTTTTTCTCATGTGTTTTAAAAGAGAGGGGCTTAGAAATGGTTTTTTCCCATGGTTTATAGAAGAGAAAGGTTTGAAAATGGTTTTTACCCATGGTTTTTAGAATATAGAGACTTGGAAATGGTTTTATTTTCTATGCAATGATAATCAATTTATAATTTTAAAATTTTGTAACTATAAAATAAATCAATGTGTAAAATATTGATAAAAAGATTCATATGATGGCCATATTAAAGTCATGTACAATCACTTTCACTAATTTATACTTCAATACAATGACACATTTTAAAATTTTAGTTAGGTAAAAAGATTCATAGATGGTGATATTAAAGTCATGTACAATCACTTTCATTAATTTTTATTTCAACACAATGATACCTTTTTAAAATTTATTAAAAAGGTATCATTGTGTTTAAATAAAAAGTTATTTATAAAATTTTAGGGGCAAAATTTCTCCCATGGGTGAAAACTAAGGGTTCCCAATTGTTGACTGAGTGAATATTTTATATGGTAGTAAGTTTAAAAAAGAGAAATAGTTAACCCCATATTTATTCTCTTAAAAATATGTCTATAACTATTAAACCATGAGTTTTTATAAGGGGGAGAACTTAAAAATGGTTTTTCCCAAGATCAACTTGAAAATGTTTTTTTTTCTCATAGATGCTCATAGATGCTTTTTCACATGGTTTTTAGAATATAAAGACTTTGAAATGGTTTTATTTTTCTATGCAATGATAATAAATTTATAATTTTTAAATTTTGTAAATAAAATAAATTCATATGTAAAATATTGATAAAAGGATTCATATGATGGCCATATAAAAGATATGTACAATCACTTTCACTAATTTATGTTTCAATACAATGACACGTTTTTAAAATCTAGTAAGGTAAAAAGATTCATAGATGGTGATATTAAAGTCATGTATAATCACTTTCACTAATTTTTATTTCAAACACAATGATACCTTTTTAAACTTTATTAAAACTTAGGTAGGTAAAAAATCATTTATATATATTTTAGAATTTAGAATTTAGAATTTTTTCCTATAATTATAATTTTTTTCATATATAGAATTTAATTTAATTTTTTTTTGACAATATAGCAATCTAATTTGAAATTAAGTTTGAAACCAATATAAAATCATACAAATTATTTTTCTACCTGAAAATTCAAAAACATACCTATTCAACATTATTAAAAAAATATAATTTCTTCTCAATTAAAAAAAGTTAACTATGAATAACTAAATTTAAATATTTATAATTGTAATACATTTAATATTCTATTTTCTATTTAGTGAAAGACCTTGCAAGGTTTATAATTTAGTTAAAGGTTCACCAAGCATAAGGAGGTTTTATAATTATGTGAAATATTTGCCATGTTTTTACAAGATTTTATAATTCTAAGAAATATTCCCAAATCCATGAAAGATTCACCAAAAAATTATATATACATATTATACTATTGGTAAAATATCCTTCACACTTTCCCAGGTATCGTGGGTATTCACCCATTTATTATACATATAAATGGGGAGGCCTAATTTTCTCTGGTGCAAATTCATCTTGAATAGACCCAACTAGAGGATTGTGAGTAGGAAGAGGTGTATTTTCATCCTCGTTGTCATCATTTGAAGAAGAAATCGAACCACAAAAGTTGGGAAGAGAAGATGGAATAATCACCGAAGATGGGGCAGATGCCAAATTATTTTTGCAAGACAAGAGATTTTCATCAAATTTAACATCTCTTATATTAATGTCATTGTATTTTGGTTGAAGAAGTCAATAACCTTTTACATCTTCAAAATATCCAACAAATATGTGCTTCTCACTCTTAGATTGAATGCTTTCCATTTTTCATAAGGAATGTGAGCCCATGCTTCACTACCAAATGCATGAAAGTGGATTACATCTATTTTAATGTGACTCCATGCTTCTTCCAGAGTTATATATTTTAGAACCTTTGTGGGAGTGTGATTGACTATTTAATTTACACAATTAATGGATTCCACCCAAAAAAGAGTACTTAATCCCTTAGATTAGATCATATAATTATACATTTCCTTCAACTTGTGATTCTTTTTATCCACCACACCATTTTTATATGATGTATATGGAACATTATGCTTCATATGGATTTCTTGCAGTAATTTGTAAATTTTTTGTTCACATATTTGTCTCCATTATCTATTCTTAACTTTTTTTATTTGATGTTTAGATTATTTTTCTGCAAGGGCCTTGTAGGCCAAAAACATGTCAAAAAATTCACTCCTAAGTTTTTAAGAAGTAAACTCAAGTGTTCTTGAAGAAGTCATCAATGAAATTTAATAAGTACTTGAAATCATAAAAATAAGAAAAAGGAAGCAATCCACAGAAATCGCCATGAGCAAGATGTCAAGGGGCGAGGTGTACTAAGAAGCACGTTTGTCAAAACTATGATGGTGATGTTTTCTAAGAACACACCTAGGAAAAACACCATCTTTGCAAGAAATGGTAGGAATACCAACCACCATTTTATAATTAAATACTTATTGCAATGAGTGATAGTTTAAATAACCAAACTGCTCATGCCAAAGTTTGCTCAAGTAATCACTATGGAAAATAAAAATTGAGGGAAAAGGTGATGGCCCAAATTTGTTGAATTTGTATAATATGGAAATATCATCAATAATTATGGTTTTTGGGACATGGTTAGGATCTTTGAAATCCTTGATTATAACTTGATGAGGGGTAAAATCTACAATCTCACCTTCACCAGAATGAGTGATTTGATAAACGAATAAGAAATTGGTTGCAAGAAAGACTTGGAACACATAATACATATTTGAACTAACCATCATCTAATTGTATTGTTCCAAACCTTAGAACATTAAGATATCTATCATTACCAACAACCATATGTTTTGTGTTACATCATTTAGAGCAAAAAAATAGCTTTATCCTTATCCATATGATAATATTCTCCAAAATCAATGAGCCACTCATTAGAAGAAGATGAAGAAGATGCATTGAAGGAAAACCTAGAATTAGAAAGTGCATGTCCAACATAAGTAGAATTAGAAGAAGAGTCAAGTTTGATGTTGTGCTTCTTCATTGTTGCTTCCAAGGTTTGCATCTTCTTGAAACACTTAGATTCCACATTACCATTTTTACCACAAAAATTGCAATGCGGCTCACTCTTAATACCTTACAATTTGGTTCCCTTGTTACTATTAGAAGGATGAGATGTATAAGAGTGTTTGGGACCTTTTATTTTCTTCTTGGGATGCTTGGACTTATCCTCTACTTTTCCACTAAGTATTTTCCAAATGTGTTGGAATTGCTAATCACTCCAAGTTGTAAGAGCTTATCTTGCTCTCTAATCAAGCAATTGCAAAAAAATCCAAGAATGGGTCCTTTATAATTAACCCCCATAGCTTCTCTCATGGAGTAAAAAGTATATACAAAAACAAAATAAGGAGGGCCACACTTAGCAAGAATAGTATAGATACATTGATTTTGTATATTATATATCTTTCATTCTTTAACTAAGATTCTAAGGGTTTTGAACTGAGATAGATAGTATTGAATACAAGAGAAATCACTTGGATTGAAAGAAACCAATTGATTTTCAAGTTGGTGACCACAAAACTTGTTGTGTTTACCAAATATTGTTTCCAACTTTTCCCAAGATATATTTGATGCATCAATTCCTTAAAGGTGGAATCTTAACTCATTAGATATGTACATCCCGATTAATCAAAGAGATTCATCATTTTTAGTATCCCATTTTACTTTCTTATTAGCATCCGTTGGGGCAGTTTCTTTTCCCAAAGTAATCCATTAAAATCCCCTACTTCATTGGGAATATTCCATAGAGGGTTTCTAAGATAAATAGTGGATACCATTAAGAACAATATAAAATGTAATAGACATATTAATATGACTTCAAAAAAGGAAACTATTGGTTAATATGCAAAGATCTTGAAAAAATAGGCAGTTTGAAATAAAAAATCGGCACTAAAATGGACTATGGATGTCGAATTTATGTATTTTTGAAGAAAGACATAAAATGGAATTGGGGATCTACATGGTGATGGGTGCACCCCCCTAGTACTAACTTTGACAATAAGATCATTTTTACAAAGAAGTTACTTGAAAATAAGTGATCCACTTCTATAAAACAAGTGGGAAGCACTTTTATATTGTAGTTACTTTATAAATTAAAGTTATAATTTTTTTTTCAAAAAGTAACAAAAGAACTTGATTCCAAGCCCTCTTACTTCATAGAGTAACTTTCAACCAAGTGAGTTAAACAAAAGATTTAGTAATATTATAAAGGATAATGGTAGTGTTATTGTTGTTGTTGGAGAGTGTAACTACAGAAAAATAATTTGTTTTTATTCATATAAGACACTTTACACAACCATACACACACACAAAAAATTGGAATCCAAAATTTCTAAAATGTGGGGTTAGTACTTAGTTAGCTTACCAAAAAAGTGTAAGTTTCTCACTATTTATGGTTTACCGAGGTCACATAAGGCACACACCACAAAACATACGTAAAAAAAAAAATGTTTCCACTTTGTTTCTGATTGTCGTATTTGCACAGAGAACACAACAAGGAGTATATGTAGACCGAGATTGTAACAAAATGGGAATAAAACAATAAATCAAGATAAAATATACTAGGAATATGAGAAATATTATTGAAAATTTTGTAAATGTAGACAATATACCTTCGAATATGGTAAAATAACCATATCCTGAGAAAACATAAACATTTTCAAGTGAAATGATTATATTTTCAAATAGAGAGTGGTGCTCTAGACACAATGGAATGGCCCTATCAGCCCATAAATACATAAAAACAATAGAATCCAAGTGGGAAAAATGGTCATGTGGAATCTAAGTGTTTCAAGAAGATGGAAACCTTAGAAGAAACAATGAAGAAGCACAACATCAACCTTGATTCTTCTTGTAATTCTACTTCTCATGGACATGCACTTTCTGCTTCTAGGAAACTTCGTCCCGAAGTTCTAGAATAAGCATGGATACTGTCCACGTATTTCCAGCGCGTCCTCCCTAGTCGCAGTATTGGGACTATATCTATCCTTGATATTGGATCTTCAAACATGAATCATGCAATTCTATTTTAGACAGAGATACTAACCATTATACCTTTGTATCGAGTCATAATTTCTATTTATACATAATGATTTCATTCAATTACTTTTCCTATCCTTAAATGGGGCATTACATACTCGCCCTCTTTAGGAAACTTTGTCTCGAAGTTAATTTTTATTTTATATTCAATGCTAGTTTCACTGTCTTCTCACATTCAATTCTTCATGTCATTCTCTTATATCTTCATCAAATAACCATGGCTATAAGTACTGTAAGTTCAACCATCATTGGTTTTATGTTTCATCCAACAAGGATCCAACACATTCTCATTAATTCCATGGTAATATCACGTAATGGAAATACAGTAATATTTTCAATAATTTCCAATACTGACTTAGATTTCCAACACCTCCTAGTCTCCCATGAGGATTTATGATATCCAAATCAACTACAAGATATATTGTATGAATAATCAATAAAATTTCAACACATCCAAATGTAAGTAATAATTCAAAACTATTTACCTATCCTCTCTTCCAAGGACAGAAGGTATACACTCCTTAATAAAATATAGATTGGTAAGTTATAGTTACGGATTTCCAAACCAATAACATATATTACATAGTCAACAATCAATTCCTAAGTTACTCATCACTCTCATAAGGCTTCTTCCAAACCCATAGATATTAATAAAATTGACTCTCAATTTAGATATGATTCCAACATGTTGGGATTTAGTGACTTAGACGATGGTATTAATTTTAATTTCCTACTCATTTATTTAGTATCATTATTCCCAATTCAAGGAGCTCATCACGTCCTTACCTTATTTTATTATTTCCATGGTCATATGACCACTTCGACAGACTTCCCTAGTCACATCCTGCGTGCCTCAATAGTCGACTCATTGAGTCTTGTCTCAAGGACTAGTCGTCGTTAAGATACACCACGCCAAGTGATTATCATAAATGCATTCATCTTATCATGTGGATAGTCTCCATACTTAGTTTAAGAAAATCATTTTCAATTGACCCTTTTAACGGATTCGTCGAGTTTCATTTCCTCGTTACCATATCATGGTTAAAATAAAGTTTGTGGTCCTTAGTTTTCATAAATGGTGCTTCAATAATGCAAAATCAATGTCCCTAAGTTCAGCTCATCACGGTGGTGATATTGATATCTCATTTTTCAATTTTTGAATTCATTTCATCGTGTCGGTTGTCTATCGACGTCTTGACAACAAGAGCCTCTAGGGTTTTGTTAAAACTTTATCACTTTCCCACCATCTAATGAATTCTCCAAATTCATCTATTTTCCATTGTTCTTACTATTACTAAGCCCAAAATACAGAAATTCCCTCTTTATATAACTTCATATCGAAGTTAATGTAATACCTATCTAACTATGCACCAAGACTTAAGTTGTACTTAATTTTATTTTAGGAAAACTCATAGAATCCAGTTATGTCAATTTGAGATACACATAAAAACATCTCTACGAAATAAAAGTATACCTTTACTCAAACATTCCAACCATTAGGAGTGGTATATGTAAATATACTTATATTAACATTAAACATATATATTTTCTAAACCAAATGCTCAGCCCTATAGCATCATAAATGAAATTCTATTACCATACATATTTAAAAATAAATCTAGTATTTTCAAATCCAACCTCTCTATCCATTTAGAAATTGTAATCCTCGACATTAATACAATTACATGGATTCTAAATATCTCAACCTAGCAATGAAAATTTAAGTCTTAAGTCATTACATATGTGCCCAAAAATAATACCACAACAATGTTATGATGGCTCGTTCTATCCCTAGAGTATTCTTACTCCATTTGATTTTCATTTAAATATCCTCTGATACTATGTCAAGTTACCTTGAATCTATTATAGTTTAGTTTAACCATTATCTAATACTATTTCAATTTCCATTAGCTCATAAATGATGGGACCCTTCAATCTGACCAAATATAAGAGTAAGATCCTTGTGTTCCATCTTATGGCATACTTAAAGTAACCTCCCTAAGTATATATAAAGTACCATTCTTAAAATATACGTAAGATGTATACATTGAAGTGCTTTTAACATATGTAAGCTACATGTAATGCAATTCACCCTAGGGTATGTGTGTTTGTAATATAATGTTTCAAAATAACCTAAGATGCATTCTCTCCAACATGTATAAAATATAAAATACAATTCTCTCTCTCTTTCTCTTTCTCTATATGTGTGTGTGAAAGGCATTTCTTTAAATTATCTTGACACATTCTTTTAATCTGCTAATTTCAATATTTAATTTACATGTTTCCTTTTAATATGAAACTAAAAATATAATCACAACCCATTCCATAACTATGAACATGCATCTAGTGCATTTCTTCCCAAAATACACATTCTTCTAATATTTTTATTTAAACATATAAAATGTACATATTATTACTATTATTTTTATTATAATTATCATTATCATTATCATTGTTCTATTCCTGTTGTAACTAGTACCCTTAACCTCATTGAAAGGATAGATATGATCATCCTTAACTCATTTATGATGAAACTAAAAAAATATTTAAAATTCCAATATTTACATATACAATAGTATGCATTTACAATGCAATAGAATTACTCTCCCAACCTTAATTTTTCTCAAATCAACATCAAATAATTTAAACTTTATCTATTTAGAGAAACTACAACTATATTCAACTTACCTCCGTTTAACAATCAATATGATTATAAACAAATTTAAATTTAATTCTACCGTGGGAAACTCAATACAATTGATACCATATCCAAGCTCATTCCATTTTAAGCTCAATATAATGGTAAACAATTTAACAATAATCTAACTTAATATCCCTAGTGTATAATTCAATATATATATACTCAAACTCATTCCATTATTTCTAATATAAATGCTACCAAGTAAATCATACGAATATTCCATTATATCAATGGATGAATATTCAATAAATCTTAACACTATATGAATTTCAATTCTCGTTAAATACATTCCAACCATAAATAGGTTAACTATAGATATATTCTCGTGCCTTCAAGTAAACATTCATTTAAACTTTATCGACATTCAAATGATTAACTTGTAATTTCTAATTTCTTATTACCATTTCATTCCATAATAACTAACTTAAAATTTTATCCTAGCAAACTACAACATTCAAATGTATAAGCAACCAACAATTGGACAATTTACAAGTAATTGTTTCCATTTAGTTCCAACCATGATTTCTCTATAGAGAACCCGATATGGATTTATCTATATTTCTTTCTGAAAACGTTCCGTCACATAATACTTAAATTAATTCATAATCGAATCTTTTTTTTTTCAGATGGAAAGATCCATGGGAAACCTAGCAATACTTCCCCACATTCGTGGATGATAGAGGTGGTAAACCGTGAGCCATCCTAATAGAAGACCTAACTCCAGAGGACTCAAAGCTCAAACCCATAACCTCCCCTCGAACCAAGAGAATGTACACACGTCTTACCAATTAAGCTAACCCTTAGAGCTTTTCATAATCGAATCTACAATTCATAATTAACTACCACTCCATAAGAGTTAGAGTTATTCGATGGTAAAACATAGAGTAATTTGGATTCGACATGAAAATTAAACATATTCAAGAAATCATTCAATGGACGCAACCCATAATACTTTTCCCTTTTATAAGTATTTAGGAATGAAACTTTTTCAATCAATTCACAAAATAATAATAATCAAATGGTGCAGCTTGGAATTTTTTTTTTCCATTCAGAATTTGAAACTTTAAACATCAATAGAGTCATTTGATTTTCATAATCAGAAATACTTCTCTCTACATATTTAAAAATAACTTTAACCACAATGAACTTGTTTTCACATTAAAACACTTTTTAATTTAAATCATAATTTTTATAAATCAATTTCAATATTTTTGGAAGTTTTAAGATTATGGTCCTATCAAGGTTTGACTTTACTCTGATACCATATGTAACATGCCTCCAACGAGTCTAGATAAAAAAATTATGCGCATGTATATATTAACAACTAGATTTAAGAATATAAGTTAAGAACTTAAAAAAAAAAAAGCTAAATACAAAACCAGCCACACACATATATGTAGATTAAAAACATCAACAGATCCACTTATATCCATTGAATTCATATGTTCCCATCTTCATGCACAATAATAACAAATTTCAATAAATTTAAAATACATGGCCATATCTAGTTGTCAAAGGTTGTTTTGTCATCGAACTCCAGTATAGTTGTAGTTGTCAGATTGTCAATCATGCCAAATCCACCGGTTTCCTCCCTACCATACCCTGACAAGTACTCTCCTTCCCCCTGGACCCTCGAGCTCAATGGGGATGACAATACTTAGCTAGCAAAGGAAGTACGATGCCATGCTGTTGCTAGGAGACACTCGGCCTCTCTCACGTCGTACTGAACCACACCCTCAACCACAGTCGCCTCAGAGCCACAAAGCCAATTAGTGCTCAAAACTATGACAAGTCAAAAAAGACCCTCATCTCTTGCTCTCTTTTTGCTTTTATTAACCTTTTCATTAATCCATATGCATCACATGCACAACTTTCAATTCACTCTTTAGTTTACTTACTTACTTAATTAATTTTATTTTCCCACTCGCTTTTTAGTTATCATAGGTTCTCTAGTTCTTTTTCGATTAGTTAGGATTTTACTTTAGTTCAAGTTCCTTAATTTATTCTTTTAACTGTTTTCTAAATTTAGCTTTATTTACCTTCATTTCATTATATATATATAT
>LPNX010927786.1:691648-726781 GCA_001517045.1 Pseudotsuga menziesii
CCTTATTCAAAATTGATTTTAATTACCACCACATTCTTGTTGCAACTAGGATAATCAAGGTGCTATGCTTCTTGTATTCCATTTTGATAACTCCCATAGGAGGGGAATTGGTATGACGGTTGAGCCAATGTTACTGCAATCCTCCTACCTTGTGGAGGGCCAGGTGGTTCATGGGGACTAAAGTCGAATCCTTATTGCACGCACCCTAGCACAATCTTCATGAGTCACCGACTCACGACATACCCTCATGGCACACACATATGATAACGGTTGAGCCAATGTTACCGCAATCCTCCTACCTTGTGGAGGGACAGGTGGTTCATGGGGAATAAGGTCGATTCCTTATTGCATGCACCCTATACAATATTCATGAGTCACCGACTCACGACATACCCTCATGGCACACACATATGATGAGATGGATTTTTCTCACTCTATTCAAAGCTCATTGCACCATCCAATTGCCAAACTTACAAGTATGATTTTAAAGTCTCGTCACCTAATGTGGATCGATTGGCAATCAAAATCCCATCATATCCACATAAAACATTGTGTGCATCAAATCTTATAAACAATATTTCAAACATAATATGAACATCAAATTGACATTAATTGTCAAAAGTTCTCGACTCATCCAAAGTCCATGAACATCATACCTTATGTGCATCAAATCTTATAAACAAGATTTCAAACATAATATGAACATCAATTCAACATCAACTGTCGAAGATTCCTAACTCATCCAAAGTCCATGCACATCACCTTATCGCATGATTAAACATAACATAAAATTAGGTGGATATCACCTACCATAGTTTTTGACTCAGCTTGAGTCATTGTACAATGATGCCTTCTTGCATCTCATGTTCCTATCTTTCCTGTCACAATCTACAAACCATTAGAGCACATGCTAGATATCACATAAAAATATTTCAACATTCATTTACTATCATCATCATATTTCACTTGCATATCAATCAATCTTTTTCAATAACATCACATGACTCTTCATTCATCATTATATAACTGTACTCATATTTTTACCAATCTTGACATTATTTTCATAATCAAAATTACTTATCATTTTTGTTAGATTTTTATCATTTAATGAATATGATCTAGGATATTATCTAATAGAATAACATGCACATCAATAATCACAAGAGACAAGAGACACAAAGAGTTTTCCTCGAGGAAACCATAAAGGAGAAAACCTCGCAAATTCCTCAAAGATAGAATGAGCACCAATTGCAAAAGTAAAACCCAAAAACAAAAAGATGATCTCCAACAACTGTTCTCTCTCTGACTTGTGCAAGCTCGTCTTATCTCACTCATGTGCTATAGTTGAGTGAGTGTGTGTTTCAAATAGAGAGTCTCACTCTCTATTTATACTAGTTTTCCACTTGACAATTACTTACCAAGGCCGACCTCACTAGGATAGTCTAATAAACCTAGTACCCCTCAACTATGGGGACTATTTCCCCGACTTACAACATAGGGTTAACATCTATGAATTTACATGACTTTATTATATTAATGATTCTCCCGGTAGGAACATCGGGGTAGAATGAAATACAACATAAGATATATAAGTGAATACATTCTGAAGTTACAAATGCATCAACACTCCCTCTTAACTAGGAAGGTATTCTCTTGACACAGTTCATCAGCACAATTCTTCATCACAGGATCATCATCAAAGCTGGATCATCATCATCGCTGGATCATCATCACTGCTCCCGATATCTCGGGCAAATGGTGCTATCTCTCAATTCTACTCGTCATAGGAATTTATATAGAACCAACCCTTTTTCATGTTGGTTGTAGGCTTAGTCTCCGTGTAGGTATTCTTCTTCAACGCTTATATCATCGGCATGGTAGGAAACACCTACTACCATCCGACAAAGGCTCCAACACTTACATCCACCGACATGGTAGGACACACCTACTACCATCCAGGGAAAGGCCCCAACACTTACATCCACTAGCATGGTAGGACACACCTACTACGATCTAGGGAAAGGCCCTAGAACTTACATCCACTGGCATGGTAGGAAACACCTACTACCATCCAGGGAAAGGACCCAACAATTACATCCACTGGCATGGTAGGACACACCTACGACTGATCCGGGGAAAGGCCCCAGCACTTACATCCACTAGCATGGTAGGACACACCTACGACTATCCAGGGAAAGGCCCCAACACTTACACCCACTGGCATGGTAGGAAATAACTACTACCATCCAGGGAAAAGTTCAACACTTACATCTAATCATGGGAGGAACCAATCCTGTCACCATGTCACAAAGGCACATCACTTATATCTTACCATGGGAGGAACCAATCCTACCATCATGTCAGAAATGCGCAACACTTACATCTGACCATGGGAGGAACCAATCCTACCACCATGTCAGAAAGGCACATAGACTCATCACTTCCCCTCGGAAGGAACCTCGATCTAGAGAACACCAAGCTTCTCCTTGAAGTACTCAAACTTCACTCTGGCCATTTCTAGCATAGAATCACATTAGGGTTGATTACATCCAAGGATAACCTACAAGCTTCTCCAAGACTTATTACATTTGAGGACAACCTACATGACCATTTACGTCTGAAAAACCTACGAGCTTTGCCAGGATCTTATGCTCAGACACCCTGTCTCACCGACTATGCTAGAACTCCCTCTTTCGAGAGATCTCGATCTGGATCACAAACTGGAGCTTCACTACTCCTCTATGCACCATATCCTTTATATAGTGATATTTGATCTCAACATGATTCAACTTGTCATGGAACACTGGGTTCTTTGACAACTTCACACAACTTTGATTGTCGCAATATATACAAGTAGCATCCAACTGGAGATCAAACAAATCAGATAGTAGCTTCCTCAGCCACACTGCCTCATAACTAGCCAAACAAGCTGTGACATACTCTGCTTCGGCTATACTCAGTGCCACGTAGGACTGCTTCCTGCTAAAACAAGAGCTCACACCTGATCCCACACTGAAGCAACACCCCGAAGTGCTCTTCCTATCAATGGAACTACCTACCCAATCAGAATCCACATAACCATGTAGGTTAGTCTTCTAAATCATATCATGTTCAACTGTACCCTTCAAGTACCTTACTGCATGCTATGCAACCAAGTGAGCATGTTTTAGATATGTCAAGAACATCAATGGACAAAACATCTGACAATACATCGTGGCATCAACCGTCTCTGACGAAGCATCACTCAATAGCTTTAGTTTCGATGCCATAGGTGTGGTCATGGACTTGACGTCCATCATCCCGAACTTCTTCAGGATCTCCACTACATACTTCCCTTGTCCAAGGGAGATTCCATTTGCACTCTGCCACACCTCCATACCTAGAAAGTAGTGTATCATACCCAATTCCTTCATCTCGAACTCGGTAGCAAGTCTCCTTCTTGCATTTTTAATGAGTTCCTCTTTTCTTATCAGGAACAGGTCATCGACATATAACAGGACAATCACTGGTATTCTTCCTTCAACCTTGAAGAAAAGGTCAAAAACCTCTTTACTCGCAGTAAATCCTAGAGCCATCAGTAAGTTTTCCATCTTGTCGTACCATGTCGAACCTCGGGATCTTCTGCAGTCACTCCCTCTGAAGCGAAGCATCATTCTCCCTCTTCCTTTCGTACTTTATGTATTTTTTACTGGAGTGACAAGTAGCTTCCTATGATACTAATATCCTATGTATCCATCTAGGGTCACTCAATACCAAGATCCTCTATCTTGAACCCTTCAAAAGTTCTTCTTGCACCCACCTGTGATCTTGTCATCCTGTATAGGCTTTCATCTTCAACCTTGTAGAAAGGTTTAGATATTCATCACTCTAGGTGATCTTCAAGCTCCTCATGTATGTGTTATCTCATGGTTGCCTTCTGAGCTCGTACAAGGACTTCTTTCTTTCTTTGAAAGTATCTTCATATTATTCTTCATTTTAGATTATTTCTTGAACTATTGTCCCTTGTTCTTCGAAACAAGTCTCATTCTTCTTTTCTTGTAGGAGATTGTGCGTGATCTTTCCTACAAGTCAAATGCATTAGTTGTATGGTTAGAAACATTTCATAGGGCATATTCATAATGGGAAATTCTTATGCATAAAGATATAATCATGCAATTATTTTAGCCAATACAACGTTCATCCATATCTCACGGAAACTTTCTAGATGCCTTTCATCTCTACCATGACATCATTGAGATTGTGCACTAATCCAATATGTCAGCAAAGAGGTTTCATTCTAAATAAGTAGCAATGGAGAGTTGTATAGCACCATGGGATACTTAACCATCACATGCATATTAGTAGTATACTGTCATTAATGCAAACATTTTATCATGCTTAACATTTAAACTGAATATAAACAAATGCATAACCAAATAATATCATGAAATGACAATTGAATACTTATCTTTATTCGTTTCGTGGGTAGACTCCTTCTTGAGCCTTCAGCTTCATCATCTCCTTCATTCATAACATCATCATTTCTTATCCAAATGCTAAGATGGATGAGAGGTTCTTCAAGAGTTGAGTCCTTCGTATTCCTCATCACTTGAGGGATCTTCTTTGGATTGTGAGAGCTTGATATTCAGTTGCTTCCATCTTCTCTTCTATTATTATGAGTTGAGCTTCTTCATGTGTGCACTCTTCCCAGAGTTTGCTGAAGGCAATCACTTCCTTCTAGCACACATTCCATGAATGAATGAATCCCATGATCCTAAGAGGCCATTCAAGGTGGTTATAACACTATCTTATTCTTCTTCGATTCGTCATAGCATAAAACACTTCATTTTGGTGTCTTTAGGGATGACACATGAGAGATGATCTTTAATAGAATCTGCAATGATTCTCTTGGCTCTAGCCTTAGGCACATCTCCCTCCAGCTCCTAGAACTTCCTTACTAAAGTCCTGATCCAAGTCAATTTCTTCAAGGATCACGGAGGTCCAATGCTTCCATACATGGAAGTTGTTAGCTTCACCAAGCTTGTCATCAAGTTGGTGTGATAGGTCATTTTGAAATGAGAACATCAAATGTAAATAGCAAAAGATTAGATCTTACCAAATCGAGGTGTCTGTCCTGGTTCCGGATCTAGCTGATCTAGGGTTTTTTAGAGAAACCCTAATTTTCAAAACTTAGAATTTTTCAGATTTTATTGGGTAGAAAGATGTTCCTTCTCAAGGTGAGCTGAGCAGCATACTCATTTTCCCAAAACTGTGATCAGAACTGCAAAATATTTGATGCCCTAGTTTTCTTCAATTTCTTCTGCAAAATTTCCTGATATTGTTTCTGCAATATATCCAGAAGTACTGCTCCTATGTGTTTTAAAATACGTACTAAGGTAGCCTCTTCTTTCCTATTTCCAACACCACAGGTTTTAGCAGAATTGGTTTCACAAATTGGGACATACAAGAGTTTTCCCACGGTGACTTATTTCAAGACTGTTCAGCATAGAAAATTTGTACAAACTGCTACGTGTCACTTTTTCACCTTTTGGGTCTGAAACGTTTACCACATACACGAAAGTTCATGCCCTATCTAGAACATCTTGAAAAATTTCATTTGGACCTTCGCAGCCCGAGATATAGAAATGTTCCCTAGGTGCCATGTTTAGGGATGAATCCAGGGAGAGGATGGAACCTTGATTTGGAGGAATCATATCTCCCAGAATATAGTTAATCTAAGGCTGAATCTTTTACACAGGGTACGTCAGGTATTTATTTTCGTCCTGTAAAATTTTCAGCTCATGATCCTTCTCCAATCTTGAGATATAGTGAATGCACCAAAATGACTAGTGTTAGTCTTTTAGGGTTTTTTGGTCCGGGGTCAAATTAGGGTTTGACTTTCTCGGAGTTTTACCCAACCAAAAAATTTGATATTGGTCTCTAAATTTTGATTTTGAGGAGGAGAGAAATACTATGCTGGCTCACTCAAAAAAAATTCTTGTGTGAAAATCACTAATTTCCCGCAGCAGTGATAGGTCAAAAACTAAAAATGCCCGGAATCAAATTTTGCTTCAACACAAAGATGTACCCTTCAATGGAGAGTTAGCCTAGCCTCCTTTTGCTGATGATATGTGGAGAGAGACCCAAAAAGTAAGAATCTCTAGCTTCTGCAGCCGCAGAGTGTCTTCTTCTCACGTTAGCTCTGATACCATGTTAGATTTTTATCATTTAATAAATATGATCTAGGGTCTTATTTGAGAGAATAAAGTGCACAACAATAATCACAAGAGACAAGAGACACAAATATTTTTCCTTGGGGAAACCATAAAGGGTAAAACCACGCAACTTCCTCAGATATAGAATGAGCACCAATGGAAAAAGTAAAACCTAAAAACACAAAGATGATCTCCGACATATGTTCTCTCTCTCACTTGTGCAAGCTCCTCTTCTCTCACTCATGTGCTACAGTTGAGTGAGTGTGTGTTTCAAATAGAGAGTCTCACTCTCTATTTATACTAGTTTTCCACTTGACAATTACTTACCAGGGCTGACCTCACTAGGAGAGTCTAATAACCCTAATACCCCTCAACTGTGGGGACTATTTCCCTGACTTACAACAAAGGGTTAACCTCTATGAATTTACATGACTTTATTATATTAATGATTCTCCCGATAGGAACATCGGGGTACAATGAAATACAACATAAGGTATACAAGTGAATACATTCTGAAGTTATAAATACATCAACAATTTTAAAATACATAAGGTATTATCCTCTTAGTTATTTTTCCTAAACAATTATTTGTTTCACACATCTCTAGTTCATCCGAAACCATATTCCCTCAAAGAACAAGTCCATACCTAGTTTTAGTTCTCAACCAACATATAACTAGGTCATTCATCACCAAATTGCCTCAAATAATAGTTATCATAATCTCAAGAGTCAGAATAAAAACAGGGTGCTACATACACCCCCCCCCCTCCCCCCCGCCTTTCAGGAAACTTTGTCCCAATGTCCTAGAATAAGTATGTATATTGTCTACGTATTTCCAATGTGTCATCCCTGGTCGCATTATTGAGACTATATCTATCCTTGATATGATATCCTCATACATGAATCATGCAATGCTAGTTTACATAGAGACTAGCCATTATACCTTAGTATCGAGTCACCATTTCTATTTATACATAATGATTTTACTCAATTACTTTTCCTATACTTGAAATAAATAAGAGATTTCTCTTGCTGAATTGCATGTCTGTTATTGAGGTGTTTTCTCCAATTTGTCAAAATATAGTGTTCACCTTAACATATGAAGAAACTCTTGGTTAAATCAGATTTTTGGATGTTCTCTTCCAAAGTTATCAAACCTAGACTTGGCGACTCGAAAAAACTTTGTTGAAACTTCAAGACTCTGGGAAACTAATTAATAATTTAAAATATAGTAATCTTGGTGCAAAGAAAATATATTATTGACATTTCTAATCCATATAAGTTATAAAACAAAAATCTATGCACATATGATCATCCCATAAAACACAATAACACAACGTATCGCACTCTATATTTGGTTGCAAAACAATTAACTGCAAGTTGAAATAAAAAATCAAATAGGTTGCAATCCATGAGATGTAAGTGCATTATGTGTTTTCAATTGAGATAATGACACACTAGAGATATCCTCGTCTTTGCATCAAGCCAACTTTAAATTATTGGTAGGAGAATCATCTTTTAAAACTCATCAAAAGTCTAGATCATCCTTATTTATTAAAACTAATTCTATATCCTTTGGTTGCAATTGTTTTATGAGAAGCTGAGTGTTGGTGTAAATGAAAAAAAAACTTCTCCATCCCCTTTTGATCCAACTTGTTCCGCTCCTTGATGTGGATGCACACATATATTGACTAGTTGTGCTCACAACCTGAAGAGCTGCAAGGTTAACTCAAAATTCCGATGGCAAATTTTGTGGTGTCTCAGACCCACGTTCTATCCACCAATGGTTTGTTATAGAGAAACGAAGATTACAAGTTTTTTTATGCCACTCTTGAAAAAGAAAATTAGAGAATTATACTGTAAAAATTTACAATTAAATCTTACCAAGCATTTTCTTGTCTGTGATATGTTGGTTTGAATTAAATCCAAATATGCAATCCTTTTTTATTGGTTTTATTGAACCTTTTCCTGAAGGTGATTTTGGAGAGTTCCCTGTGTCACAGAAACCACTACAAGTCAAATTGTAAATAGATAAATAGTAATGATGGAAATTCTCAAGGGGTTGGTGCAGACATCCCTTTCCACACTGAGAATATTAGTGCCTAGTTAGCATGAAGGTACATCTATGCCCTGAGATTCTCCATCTCAAAAACAGAAAGAAAAAAATTAGTCACTATTTCCACATCTAAAAAGATGACTTTAAGTTAATGGCCTCACAGATAAACTTTCAGTTGTATACAACTTTGGCATTGACATCCTTTCCCTTATTAGAGCATAATATTTAGATCTAGTATAAGAGACATCTAGTTATATCTCCACTATTGCAAGTGTATGTGCACACAATTGTACTTTATAAGCCTAGGAGGATTAGATCCATACAAAATATATCTAGTTATATCTCCACAACTAAGAATTGCATGTGAATATATGACAATTGTGTCTATTTCTATAGTAATAAAATTTAAGGTTTTCTTTTGTACATGCATTCAGGACAAAATAAATCTGGGGCATCTTAAATAAATGTGGAAACATATTTAAAATATCGAACAAGCAAGTCATGCTTTGATTCTGATACTGAAGTTTTCACCATCTCTTTCCTTATAGTTATAATCTATCCAAAATATTCTTGGCATAAAGATTTAATGTAGAAACCTAAAACTTTAGTTTAGAGATGGTGAAAACTACAAAATTAATATATAGAGATACATTGTTCATAGTTGTGATATTAAGTTGTTCTAGATGATATTTACATATAAGTTTAATACTTTTCATAGCTATATCTATGATGAAGAAATGAGAATTCCTTTCATAGGTTACGCGGACATCATGTGCTATCATATTTCAGCATCTTACTGATCCAAATAAATCTCCATTCATTATTTGAAGCCAACAATCATCATCAAAATCATACTTGACACGGCCACCTTCTCAGATGTTTTTCTTTTTGTTAAAAGCTATCATGATTAAGAATAGTCCAAAATGACTGTCTACATGAAAGATCCTTGAAGGATGCATTTACTTTTCCAAGCTGGAAATCTAAACATATTTTTTATGTGGGAAAACAAATTATTTACTTTACAAAATATAATGCCGAGAGGCCTAGATTTTTCCCTTGTAAAAAGGGATTTGTAATAGAACCTATCAAAATAAATAAAAATGAAATTAGAATATGATCACATGTAAGTGCCATGATGTCGTCCCAAGGGTTAGCTCAATTGGTAGATTCTCTTGTGCATAATTTCATAGGTATTAAGATAAATGTCCATCGAGACCCTTTAGTTCACTTGCCAATAATTTGGATGGTGGTGTGACTACCATCTTCCATTTGAAAAACTGACAAAGAAGAGGGAAATCCATGGGGTTGGCAAGGGACCAATGCCCTCACTTGGAATGCTTAATAAATGGGAAAGTGAGGGACTATATTTATCTATAAAATAAATTCAATTCCATAATATCACCCCATTTAATTACTCCAAAGAATTAACTCACACCTTGTAATGTCCCTACTTGGAATTTTGGAGAAAATTACAATTGGAGTAAATTCAAGTTTAACTAGTCATGACTCTAGAGGGTTCCAACTTTCACCCAATGGTCCTGAACTTGAAAGGAAATGGTATGGTTAGTATTAAAACATCCCAATTTGGTTTATGTAAAATTTTTATCTAACTTTATACCTTTTCAACCTTGTTTTTGGTTAAGGAGAAATAGTGCAAATTTTCTAGGAAATTGTGGTCGACTAGTCCTTCTTGGTTTGGTTCCAAACACCACCGAACCTTTACGAAATTATTATGGAGGGATCCTATGGTATTTAAAACATAATAAAATACCTCATACACTCAATTTTCTAATCAAAAATTCATTTTGAGATGTTACTCAAGCTTGCACAACTTTGGCCAATTTCTAGCTTTACACTAGTGAAACCCAAGTTGACCCAATTGCACCCAAATGACTTCAAATTATTTATGGAAGAAATTGAGGGGTATTAGTAAATCCTCATGAATAATATGAATTCTAATACACCTTCCAATTTCTTCTGGAACTTGCTTTTGTCCATAGGGAAAGAAGGACAAAAACACTAGGAAATCGATGTTAAAACCCCCAAGGGTAGATGACACGTTTGGCTCTCCAAATGCAGTACGGACCTCCAAAATTTGAGAAAAGAGTATGGGGATGAATATAATACATTATGGTATTTAATTAATCATGGGTATTATCTATGTAAAATTAATTATAACATGCAACATTCACATGGCCACTTTTAGGGAAACTGCTTATGGGGAAATTGCATAACTAGCTCGATTTTGACATATGAAAGGTAGACTTAAAAGTTCAGATCAAGATGTGACATATAGAGACCATATAAAACATAAAAATTTATTCCCCAACACTATTACACATCGATGAATTCCCTTCATCCAAGTATGGTATATAACTCATTCAATATGGGAGTCAAATATGGTCGATGATGCCCATACCATCTATAAATTTTAAAAAAAGACAATGATATTTTTGCTTGTTCAATTAAATGTGTTTTTTTTCTTTTAATTTTAGAGTAATAATTTTTTAATATATAAAATAACAATATTTTCATCTAATCATTCCGTCCTTTTTGCACATTGGCGTTTGTGCAATAGTGTCTACCAACCATGGGTGCCCTAGATTAGAACCTTAATTGTTAATTGGTGCTCATGTTGTCATTATTTGTAGGTATGGGAACCATTTTTTATCCCTACAATGACTCATTGTTGAAACCACAAGTTTTTACTCTGCATCTTTCTTCTAGCCATATCCTATGGGAGAGTTCCAACCATATGATTTCACTTGATGTTTACATATGCTTATTATTGATCATGTTTCAGCACATACTACTAAGCCTTTATTTTCCCCACTCATTGCTATTGCATATACCCTTAACCTATAACATTCATACCATTCTCCTTACATTTTGCGTCACCCCTTTTACCCATGGATAGAATCACTACAATGAGTGGAATTTATTTGGGTAGGTCCCTATTGTATCCTTTTGCATAAACCAGTTCCTTGCGCTTGGAACATCCATGCATCTCATGGATCCACTTGTTCTCTCCCAATGAGAATACTTCTATCTCTTTTTTAAGGATCATAAAACATACACAAAAAAGACACCTCCAAGCATCATTTTATCTCTCTTTTGGGCTCGTAAAACATTCACGAAAAAGACACTATCAAGCATACCTTTATCTCTCTTCCGTGCTTTTAAAACCATGAATGAGACACATAAAAACAAAAAAAGGAGGGGGAATATTATGTTGTTATATTTATAACAAAGTGATAACGATCTATTCAGTCTCCCTTCAACATGGCACCTATTTGAGTCCTTATCTCGCAATTGGGTTATAGCTTGCAGGGAATCCACACCATCTATGTGAGTCTTTTACTCCTTATATTAGTTACTCTTCCAATCCATATGGAAAATGATTCAGTCTCTTGTGAGTGTTATCATTATATTTATGGTTCTCATGAGTCAACACATCCAAGTCATCATTGTGTCATGCTATATATTCAAGGAAAGTAGACCTAAGTTAACCATCTATAGTCCCATTGATCTATTAATCTTGCACATTGATCTAGGGACTAAACATCAATCTCATTAAATATTAATCAATAAATAACTCATGAAATGGTGTAATAGGACTACAGAATGAGTAGCCACTCTGTATATTCACACAAAGAATGAGTAATACATTACAATGTCATGCTACAAGCATGAATGAGAAGCAGTTCAAATTCCTAAGGAGGTCATTTGAATTGAATGAGTGAGTCTAGCTTAACTGAATGTAAGCCACAGTTAACACTCAAGTTAACCACTGATCAAAACCCTAATTGACTCAACTGAGCCCTAACTGAAGTCAGAGTGCAATAAATGACTGAGTCTCAACTAAAAGAGATCAGACACATGTCACATCAAGCCAACCATCAAGTGGTAGTGCTTCAATGACTCCAATGAACCCCGATGAGGTTAACTAAAGTATAACTGAACATCAGAAGTGGTTGGAGGCACCCCTGTTGACTCCATTTCATTAAATAATCATTAAATAATCAATTTAATGAAGGGATGCGCCTTCACTGCCCTGTTTAACTGATTGTAACCATCAGTTAGCAATTAGGTGCATTAATATCACTCAGATCACCCCTGGAGTTCTCCAATTAGCCTCCCCGAATGCAGGAGAAGGCTAAGTTAGCCCCCTTGACTGAAGGTAGGAATGGATGTGATCTAGATGATGACATTTAATGCTCCACTGATGTTAATTAAGCCAATAATAATTAGGATAGTGGTGTAACTAGGCCAAATTGACCAAAATGAGTGTGTAAGGTGGTAAATGTCTCCAACACCCCCCCTTAAGCTATACTCAAGAGGAGTTAGAAAACATAAATGCATAAAAATGCTAGGGCCCCAGCAACTAAGGCCATAGGTCACCCTGTACAATGCTGAAACTGAAACAATGATCAAAAACAAACTAAGTGAGGAAAAGAGGGAAAAGCCAGTGGGAACCCCCCCCCTCAAGCTGAACACTAAAAGTAGTCTGAATCACCTTGGTGAACTCACCACCAACAGTGAATGGAGGTAAGTGAACTTCTTTTCTAAAAATCTCTTGGTGAAGATGTCTGCAACATGCTCATCAGTTGGGCAGTATTACAGAATGATGGTCCTATCATGCACTAGCTCCCTGATATAGTGCATGTGGATCTATACATGCTTGGTCCTCTGCTTGGTAACTGGATCTGTGGAAATATTAATAGCACTTTGATTGTCACAAAAGAGGATAGTGGACAAAGCATTACCAAGATCAAACTCTGAAAGAATGCCTTGGAACCAAACTGCTTGGATGCAAGCATTCACCGCTCCTCGATACTCAGCCTCTGCTGAAGATAGTTCTATGGCAGCCTGATTTTTTCTAGACCAGCAAATGGGGCAACCAACAAACATGAATACATATTCAGAAGTATACTTTTGATCAATATAATCACCATCCCAATCGAAATCTGTGTATCCAACCAGCTCTAGCTCGGAGTCTGCAGCATAGTGAATGTCGTAGGTCCTGGTTCCCTGAATATACTGGAGGATCCTCTTGGATGCCTTCCAATCAAGATCATGAGGCTGATGCATATATATTGATACAAAATTCATGGCATAATAGATATCAGGCCGAGAATGTGTCAAGTACAACAAGCTACCAAACAATTGTTGATAGATAGTGCAGTCCATGGGAGGTGTGCTTTTTCCTTCTTCAAGGTTGATCCCTGAAAGGAAAGGGAATGGTGCAGGACTACAATCAGCCATGTTAAACTTGAATAATATTTTTGAAATGTATTTGGACTGAGTGACCATAATCCCATCAGAATTTTTCTCAATTTCGAGCCCCAAAAATTGTTTTAGGAGCCCCAAATCACTCATTTCAAAGGCATTGTGGAGAGCAGTTTTGATGGCTAAAATGGAGGCAACTGTGCTACATGTGATCAGTAATTCATCAACATATAAAACAATAATAATAATATTACCATCAGACTACTTTAAATAAACATTTGGATCTGATATACACCTTTGGAAGTTTTGCGAGAGAAGGAAGGCATCCATCTTGGAATACCACTCTCTTGGGGCCTGTTTTAACCCGTATAGTGACTTCTTTAGCTTGCAAACCAAAGATGGATCAGTGATGTAGCCCTTAGGATGCTTCATGTATATATCCTCATGAATATCTCCATGTATAAAGGCTGACTTAACATCCATATGATGCACTTCCCAGTGCTTAGATGCTGAAATTGCCAAAATAAGGCAGATGGAGTCCATTTTTGCAACTGGTGCAAGGGTCTCATGGTAGTCCACACCTTGGACCTGAGAGAAACAATTTGCCACCAGAATTGCCTTATATTTGTAGGTGCTTCCATCACCAGCAACCTTGGTCCGAAACACCCACTTGCATTGAACCAATTTCCTTCCTGGAGGAAGAGAAACTAGCTCCTAAGTAGTGTTTTTTTGAAGAGAATTCATCTCTTCATCCATGGAAACTTGCCATCTCGGATCCTTCTGAGCATGGTAGTAGGATTTTTGGTATGAACTAATCATCAAATAGCAAAGTATCAGGACAAGAGAGCGCAATACCTGCTCTTTGGAAATCAGACTGGGTTCTCCTTGGATCATTCGGATTTCCAATGTTATCTCCTGTGGAGGAGAGTGTCTGTCGAGCCCATGTGGGAAGATGATTTTGCGCTTAAGGTTTTGATTCAGAATCTGATGATTGCTGCACACCGATATCAGAAATCAAAGGATCCAAATCAGGGTCATCACCCCCAATTTCATCATCCAAATATTCAGTAGAATAGGAAGGAAATTCAACAGTTGTCTCCTTCACTAGTTCCACCTCCTGAAGAGGCTCATCGAAATTGACACTTCTCTCTATGATGATCTATTTTGTTTTGATATCTAGAATCTTGAAACATTTTGATTCATTAGGATACCCAATAAACAAACATTCTATGCTTTGCGGTTGCAAATCCCTTCTTTTATCAAGTAGAATACGGGCCCATGCAGTGGACCCAAACACCCGCAGGTTCGACACATCTAGCCTGTGTCCGAAGTATGCTTAGAAATGGGTCTTCCCTTTCAAAAATGAGTGTGGCACCCTGTTTTGAATGTATGCTGCAGCATGCATGGCTTCAGCGCACAAATTTGCAGCAAGCTTTTTTGATTCCAACATACAGGTGGTCATCTCCTTGAGAGACCGATTCTTCCTTTCCACTACTCCGTTCTGCTGGGGAGTGTAGGGAATTGAATGTTGGAAATGAATACCACTTTGGGAGATTATGTGAAGCAACTAATTACTGACATACTCCCCTCCATTATCATATCTCAAGATCTTTATCTTAAGCCTAGAGGCATTCTCGATCAAGGCCTTCAATTCAGAAATTTTTTCACATACTTCAGGCTTCTTTTTGGGAAAGAAGACCCATGTGTACCTTGAAAAATCCTCAATAAAAGTGAGAAGATACCTTGATACATTCATGTATGTGACAGGTATCGTACTGTAGATATCAGAATGTATCAGTACCAATATGCATGTAGCTCGGTTTTCCTTCCCCCAATCGAACTTGTGCTCAGGGTGTTTTCCAATCACACAGCCCTTGCAAATTCCCGTGGTTGCCTTGATGACCGGGAGGCCTTCAACCATGGAGTTTTTCTGTAATTTCTACAAATATTTGAAATTAAGATGGCCAAACCTCTCATGCCACAACCTCCGAACCTCATTTCCATGAGTTAGCATAGCGGTGGGCATTGCATCCGCAACAAAGTGAGAGAACTCATAGGCTTTTGCATGATGGTTTGCAATGCCTTTAGCAATGAGTTTCCCAGATGCAAGATCCATTATACCAACATCATTTGGGATGAAAGAAACTCTCTTAGGCACTCCAGTATGTGTCATTTGATAGACACTAAGGAGATTTGATGCCAAAGACGGTACACACAAAACATTTGAAAAAAAGCCATTTTCAAGATCAATAGTACCTTGTCCTTCTGAAATGATGGTGGAGTCATCTCCCATGTGGATGGGGATGTATTTTTCGGTCTCCAAGGATGAAAAGGAGTCTCTTTCAACCATCATGTGGTTCAAAGCTCCAGATTCAATCAAGAGTGCTTTGGACTTCAAAGTGCTTTCCATGAGGGCATGACCTCTTTCATGTTGTGGTTCCTGATCTTGCTGATCGCTCCTCCGAAAGCTTTCCAGAAGATTGATGTGATTTATCACAAGGATAGAGGTAGATTCTTCAAGCTTCTTCTTCATGCAGGCATGTTCAGGGTGGAAACCCTTCCCGCAGTATGAACACTTGACTTTTTCCTTGCCATGGTGCCCTTTTCCTTTGTTCTTCCTTGAGCCGGAAGACTCATCATGCTGCTGGTTTTCAACTCTAGGCTTAGGAGCATCAAATTTAGTTTTTGGGTTCTTCTACTACTTTCCTTTACCCTTCAGATCTTTGGGCCCCAAGACATGGAGGGCTTGATTATGGGAAGATCTGATGATCCCCATCTGGACAAGCTTGTCATGTTCACGTGTAAGGGACTCAATGAAGGCATTAAGTGTAGGCATCTTCCATCCAGGGGTTGTGAGCTTCCTCACACGGAATGTAGAAACAAAAACTGAATAATCAGCCCCAAGTTTGGAGAGTATGGTGAGGATGAGCTGATCATCCGCCTTTTCCACTTTGCATTGCTTCAAGAGTAAAACAGTGTGCTTGAACCTTGTGAAAAAGTCATTCAGAGTCTTGAAATTGGAGGGCTAGAGAGACATCAATTCATTTTCGAGATGGTAAACTCTCAAGTCATCTTGCTTTCCATATAGAGTTTCCAATTTGTCCCATATTTATTTTGGAGTCTTCAATCCCGCAAGATGGAAAAGAAGATCCTGGGAAATAGAGACGGACAAGAAACCGAATGCTTCATCCTTCTTGGTCAAGAATCTTGATTTTTTTTTTATGGCAGAACCAGGCTCATCTTCAGTTTCCATGGTTACTCTATAGATTCCTCTGGAGCGTAGCTAAATCTCCATGTCACCTTTCCATGAGTGGAAATTGTATGGAGTCAAAACATCTACCGAGGAGGCCATCTGGATCTGCTAGAGTGAATGCTTCACCTGTAGAAAACCTGAGAATCACAACAGAAAGGGCAATGTAAGATCGGATAGCCTACACATTTTAGGATTTCATCACACCCAGCATAGTCAATCAAGCAAGATTGATCAACAAGTTCTTTACTTGGGGTATTAAGTGGTAAGCCTTGGCTTTTGGTGCAGTGCTGGATTTTTGAGCTATTACTCAATTTTCATGTAGAAATATGTCAAAAAGCTTGTTTTTGAGAGATAGAGATTCATCCCACCGTGAGCTTTGATACCATATTAATATTGCACATTGATCTAGGGACTAAACATCAATCTCATCAAAGATTAATCAACAAATAACTCATGAAATGGTGTAATCGGACTACAGAATGAGTAGTCGCTCTGTATATTCACACAAAGAATGAGTAATACATTACAATGTCATGCTACAAGTATGAATGAGAAGCAATTCGAATTCCTAAGGAGGTCATTCGAATTGAATGAGTGAGTCTAGCTTAACTGAATGTAAGCCACAGTCAACACTCAAGTTAACCACTGATCAAAACCCTAATTGACTCAACTGAGCCCTAACTGAAGTCAAAGTGCAATAAATGACTGAGTCTCAACTGAAAGAGATCAGACACATGTCACAACAAGCCAACCATCAAGTGGTAGTGCTTCAATGACTCCAATGAACCCTGATGAGGTTAACTGAAGTATAACTGAACATTAGAAGTGGTTGGAGGCGCCCCTGTTGACTCCAGTTCATTAAATAATCAATTTAATGAAGGGAGGCACCTTCACTACCCTATTTAACTTATTGTAACCATTAGTTAGCATTTAGGTGCATTAATATCACTCGGATCACCCCTGGAGTGCTCCAGTTAGCCTCCTTGAATGTAGGAGAAGGCTAAGTTAGCCTCCTTGACTGAAGGTAGGCGTGTATGTGATCTAGTTGATGACATTTAATGCTCCACCGATGTTAATTAAGCCAATAATACTTAGGATAGTGGTGTAACTAGGCCAAATTGACCAAAATGAGTGTGTAAGGTGGTAAATGTCTCCAACATTATCTTCCATCATGACAATCCCTATGTCAATTATGCTCAGTGACTCTATTCATCACAGATAATCCCAATTAATGTTTCATTCCAATTGATGGGATATACCTCAAGGCCCTCATTAAATGGATTCCTTCCTATCAACGTTTACTACTTATCTAGGAAGTGGATCTAAGAACTAGTCAATACATTGGACATTACGATACTCAGTTGTAGGTGTTCTCGTGTTTGCTAGTGGGTTTAATTTATTGACTCCTAATCAAATAATTATACGAGTGTTTGATGTTAGCTCCTTTATTAACACTCACTAGATTGTATTGAGTGCCTTAAGGGTAATCATCCTTAGTGGTGGTTCCCCTCATGTTTGTTAACGATAGTTCTTATTGACCAATAATTAGACAGTTTCTTACATGCTTGAAGTCAACACTTCTATTCGCATGTGTAGAATCATACCATCGGGGTTGAGATTAATATCTTGGGAATATGGGGAAATTTCTCATTCATCCTACCCCTCCCAAGTAACGATCGAATATATCAGTACCTTGAGTACTTTGGAGACTGCTATTTCTTCTTAATGTGCACTATGTCATAAATCCACATTGTATTTGTTGGTGGATATAATCTTTTAATGACATGGATCCAATGCATATTCCTTTATGGCCATGATCTTGCATATTACTACATGGATACACAATGTATTATGTTGGAATTCATGCCTGATTTCTATTTCGAGCATGGGTATGCTACCTCAAGGATTCTCTATATATGTTTGGTTGACGATTGGTTGTAGGTAATTTTTGGTTCCTTGGTCTTTGGCTCCCTCCTTATATTGTCTCAATATTATGCTTTTATAATGTGTTTAGGCCATCACCTTCTCTTCCGACCTCACGCATTAGGGGCGATTAGCTATATTTTTCACCCTTGAGACTCATTGAAGACCCATTGAAGTCATATTGTTCAAACACTCACTTCCACCCTTGATTTTCTCATTTCTTCTAGAATAAGCAAGTTTTGAAGAGATGAACATGCAATGAGATGGATTCTCTGTATTATGAGCTTGGGAACTCAAACATGACTCAGAGTTTACAAAATTCTAGGAGTTTAGTTCTATCCTACCATATTATCCATCAATCTATGTAAAGAAGGGGATTTCAAATGAGAAGGGGGACATGAAACAAATAGGTAAATGTTTCCCATTTCCAGACTGAAACTCTTTTTCCGTAGCCTTCATGAGGTCTAAGTTAGCCTTGCTCTTAGGTGAAGGTTAAGGAGAAAGAGTTGGAGCAAGGGATTAAGAGGATATTGCACCATGAATCAAGGTACATCTACATGGATGTAATATTCTTCACTATTTTCATATATATCTACATGATTTTCCCCTTCGTTATATTGTTACTCCGCCACTATATACATTACAATTGCAAGTCTGATCTTTCATCAAGTAGATTCGATTATATATAGTTATTTTCATCTTCCTATAGCTTTGAACGACTTGATATTGGTATTGCTTTGTCTTCTTGTATGCAATAAGTAGCTATAAGTGGAATGACCCGGATCTCGGTATTTACATTAGACAAGATTACACGAGGACAACTATCATATCTAAGGTATGAACCAATATTCTCACTCTCTCTATGCATGTATAGGATGTATAGACTTGGACCTAGAAGAAACCTTTTAGTTGTATATCCCAAAGTCTATCTCATATCATGGGTGAATTAGAGGGGAGTCTCACTTGTTCACAGGAGAGTTTTTTCCTATGACACAATTAATTGACCTATGGCAATGTCCATTGTGAGCGAGAGGTTTATGCAATCTTCTCAATGATGGTGTTTTTGTTCAAAAGAATGTAGTATTCTTAATCGCTTTGTTCAAATGAAGTCTTATGTTGAAGACCAAGTTACTAATTCACACATTCACTCCATACATTGTTGAATTTTACTGTTATATATGTATGTTTATCAACAATATTGGAATGGAAAAGTTTCGGTTTAGTCAAAAGGGTGCAACTAGAACTATATAAAGCTACCCTCATAAATTCCCTATCCTATACATGCAATGTTGCATGATAGAATATGGTGTTTAAATGCATGTGATGTTGAAATTGAGAACTTTTTAATGGTTAGAAATCACATTGAAAGTTCACGTGCTATATGAATAATAAGTATTGTTAACACGAAATTATATTTAAGAATTTTATGAAAGTGTAGTTTTCTTTAGCAAGACGAAATAAAAAATGAAAGGATTATTTGTATGATTGGAAATACATATATGCATTGGCTATAATTTCCTCATTGTTCATGTTTGGAAAGATATGGGGAGAGTTTGTACTTCATGAACGTGTACAATAATGACACATTTATTATAGAAAACAAAGATGGTTTTTAAATGGGATAGACTAATCTTAAACTATAGTTTTTAAGTATTAAATAGTGTCATCATTTGGAAAAGGCATTTTGGAAAGTTTGAAATAAGCAAAGCAAGGTACTATTAGATGACAAAATTGTTATTTTAGATATTAACACATTATCACTCTAACATTAACAAAAAAACAACACATTTAATTTAACGAGCAAAAACACAGTTTCTCTTTTTATTTTAACATTTTAATAGATGGTAGGGTATCATCAAGCATATGGAATGGAAACTACATGGAAAATGACTTGTTAAAATAAGTTATGGTTAATGCAAGAGAGGAATCTTGTCTATGTTGTTTTCGTGTTTTTTTTATGTATCAAAGTCTTTTCTATTCTAAGAGGCCATTATGGAGAGGCTCTAAGAGCTAACAATTTATGAGATATGAGATATAAGATGTTGAAATTTATCAAATCAATGTAATTAAAATGTTTTAAAATTTTATAAAAGATATTTTTATACATGCATAACATAGGCTAAAGTAAAAATAAAATACTAGTTGATTAGTGAAATTAGTACATAACTTTATGGAAGTCATTACAAAATTACAATATGAAACAAGGACAAGCTAACGAAGTCATTTGTGGGATTAACGAGAATATGGTAATATGGATTGAATTTTGATTCTTAATGATATTTGTGTATATTGATTTTCAATAGGAGCGTAAAGAATCTATGTAGTAAATGTTCATGGTAGCACAAAAGTAATAGAGGGACAAATAGAGGCAACAATGATGTTTTGTGCAACATGTGAAAGTTTCCCAACCAAGAAAAGAAAGAAAGAAACAATGAGTATGTGTGCGAAAGTAACTATATGACTCGAACACATCTTCATCTATTTGCAATCAGAATTTGTTATGTTTGTACAGTGTTTTTCTCGAGGTTCCTATTGTTTTTTCCAGTTATGCTGTCGTTTTTGTCTAGTACTAGTTGAAATAATTGTTGTTTGAAATGATCTACGTCCAATGCTAGTGTATTTTCTTTTGGATCTTCCAAGTGTTTTTATTGTATTAGTTATATTTTCAAACGCATTTTGTTTCACCTTTGATTCTCTTGTCACCTTTTGAATACCAATAATAATGTAGCATATTTTAACATTTTGGACACAAACATCTCAAAATTTGAGCTTGTGTTGTTGCTGATTCATTTTGAAGAACATCATCATAAATTCGTTAAGCACGATATTGTGCAATGTGATGAGGTGTTTTGTCCCCGAATTTCTCACAATCATTATGTTACAACATTTCATCATCAATGTTGAAAATGTATTTATATTTCAATTAACTTTAATTTAGCATATCGGATATACTAAATTAGAAACATAAGATAAAATAGATTTCACATTTATGAATTGGTATTGAGAAAGAAAAATTCAATCATAAATTAAATTAAATATACTAAAAATTTACATACACACATACATAAGTGTACATACTTGTGCTTGAGTTCAATTCCAAGGTCATTATGGGTTTCAACCATGTCTTCAACAACTTGATCGACATTATGAGACAATTATTTCTTTGTTTGTTATGAAGTATTTTTAAAATTATAATTCATTACAAAGAAAATTATTGGATTTAAAAAATGTATATTATATACATATATGGTTCAATTTCCTGTTCTTGAACTTGATTTTTAATATTCATTTCATCAACAATATGATGTAAATTTCTATTTACATTTTCAATGAGTATCTCTAATCTATTGGATTTAAAAAATGCATAATATATATACATACATGGTTCAATTTTTTGTTCTTGAACTTGATTTTCAATATTCATTTCATCAATATTACGATGTAAATCTCTATTTACATTTTCAGCAAGTATCTCTCCAATATGTATAAGCTTCCAACTTTTGTTATGATAGAGTTTTTGCTTTTTATTATGAACAATATAATCTAGAGTGCGATCATGTTTTTTTAGCATTGTCTTTTATTGCCCGTGATTGTTCAATCTATATAGGTTTTTAAAAAGTCAACACCTTATAAAAAAATTAGATTAAAAGAAATTAGAAGTCATTTAAAAATAAATAATTTGCTAAAAGTTGAAATTATATCTAGTTTAAAAAAAATTATCCTAAAATAAATAAAAAGGAGAATTTCATAATCTCACATTAAAATGCTTACAAGAGTATTGAACCTTCACCCTAGAAAAAAATGGATAAGGAAATCTTCACCTAAAAAAAAATCACTTTAAAATGAATTCATTTTGAGTCTTCTTGAAACCACCTTAAAAGAAATTGCCTTTATGACTTTGAAAAAACACCTTAAAAGGAATTCCCTTTGAGGCTTTTTAATCTTAAAAAAATTTCTTTGAGTCATTAAGAAAAAAATAATTTTAAAAAGGTCTCTTGGTAAAAAAAACACCTTAAAAAATCCCTTAGAAGAGAAAACACCTTAAAAAAATCCCTTAGTAAACTTTTTGTAAAGTTCAATATAAAATCATTGATGCAAAATTGTGGAATTGGTTTAATGTATATATAAGGCTTGTGAGATTCTTAATTTTTTTCGAGCGACCCTCATATACTTCCCCATTTTTTTTAGGATGGTAGCTAAGGTAAACCATCGGCCCTAATTACGGGGCCTAACCCGATGGGGACATCGAGTGAGGCCCATGCATAGACACACGGGGATTTGATCCCGAGATCTTCTTCTAGCGTAAACAACTCTCAACCACTTGAGCTAATCCACTTGATCATTGTAAGATCCTTGATTATTAAAAGTGGTCCTGCATTATTTTGGTTGACGAATTTTTTTTAAGATCAAGTTTATGATAGAAAAGTTGTCTCTATTAAACTTAAAGGGTGGTGTAATGAAAACACATTTTGTTCGAAATATTTCAAGTTTTCAGCTGAACTTTTTTTTGACTAAAAGCCTATGGATTTTCAAAATCCAGGTTGTTTTAGCTTTCTTCAACTCCAAAATGTATGGGCATTGTTCAATACTATAAATCGACTTTCGAAACTAATACTATTATTTTCATCATTGAATCTACTTTCTCTAGATAAAAATTTTGTTGAATTTGGTTCAAATCTACTAATTTTAATTTTTTTTTTTGTTAACATGTGTCTATTTTATTTTAGCGGATCCTTGTTTCTTTTCGTAATAGCTTCCATAGAATTATGTACTCATTTCATTAATCAACTAACATTTTTTATTTTTACTTTAATCTATGTTATGCATAGATAAAATGTTTTGTATAGGGTTTTAAAACACTTTGATTGCACTGATTTATCTTTGACAACTACAATTTCAACATCTCATACATTATTGGCTCTAGAAGGCTCTCCGTGATGGCCTATCCTAGTACAAGAGACATTGGTAGTGTTCCATAAAAAATAGTACAAGAACAAGATAGACCAGATTCCTTTATTACATTAACCATAGTTTATTTTAACAAGTTATTCTCCATGTGCTTTCCATTCCATATGCTTGATAATACCCATACCATCAATTAAAATGTTTAAAAAAAAGACAAATGATGTTTTTGCTCGTTCAATTAAATTTCTTGTTTTTCTTTTAATATTAGAGTGATAATGTGTTAATATCTAAAATAACAATTTTGTCATCTAATAGTGCCTTCCTTTTTGCACATTATCGTTTGTGTAATAGTGACTACCTTCTATGGGTACCCTAAATTAGAACCTTTATTGTTAATTGGTGCTCATGTCATTATTTGTAGGTATGGAACTCTTTTTTAGCCCTACCATAGCTCATCGTTGAAACTATAAGCTCTTTCTCTGCATCTTTCTTTTGGCCATATCCTATGGGAGGGCTTCAACAATGTGTTTTCACGTGATGTTTACATATGCTTATTGTTCTTCATGTTTCAGTGCATACTACTAAGTCTATATTTTCCCCCATCATTTCTATTACAAATACTCTTGACCTCTTACATTCACATCATTTTGCTTACATATTGTGTCACCCATTCTACCCATGGAGAGAATCGCTACAATGAGTGGAATTTATTTGGTCAGTGCCCTATTGTATCCCTTTGCATAAGTTACTTCCACTCCCTTGGAACATCCATGCATATCGTGGGGCCACTCGTTCTCTCCAGATGAGCATACTTTTACCTCTTTTTTCAAGCTCATAAAACATACACAAAAAAGACACCACTAAGCATCCCTTTATCTCTTTTTTGGGATCGTAAAACATTCACAAGAAAGACACTATCGAGCATACTTTTATCTCTCTTTCGTGCTTGTAGAACCATGAATGAGACATCTAAAATATATAAAAAGGGGTGGGGGGATATTATGTTGTGATCTGTATAACAAAGTGGTAGCTATATATTGATTCTCCCTTGAATATGGCACATGTATGATTCCTTGTCTCGCAATCGGGTTATAGCTTGTGTGGGATCCGTACCATCTATGAGTCTTTTACTCCTTAAATTGGTTACTCTTCCAACCCATATGGAGAATGGTTCACTTTCATTTGAGTGTTATCATTATACTTATGGTTCTCATGAGTCAAAACTTCCAAGTCATCATTGTGTCATGCTATATATTCAAGGAAAGTAAGACTAATTCAACCATATATAGTCCCATTGATCTTCCATCTTGACCATCCCTGTTTCAATTATGCTAAGTGACTCTATCTCCACATATAATTCTAGGTAATTTTTACTGTTAATTGATGGGGGATACATTAAGGCCCTCCTTCAATGGATTCCTTCTTATCAACGTCATCTACTTATCTAGGAAGTGGATCTAGGAACCAATCAATACTTGGAGCTTGCGGTCCTTAGTGGTAGGTGTCCTTGTGTTTGCTAGTGTGTTTCCGTTATTGACTCCTAATCGAATGATTCTATTAGTGTTTGATGTTAGCTCATTTATTAACACTCACTAGATTGTATTGGGTGCCTTAGGGGTCATCATCATTAGTGGTGGTTCCCCTTGCATTTGTATGGTAGTTCTTATTGACTAATAACTAGACAATTTTTTGCATGCTTGACGTTAACACTTCTATTTGCATGTATAGAATAATACCATTGGGGTTGAAATGAATACCTTGGGAATATGGGGGAAATTCCTCATTCATCCTACCCCTCCCAAGTTGTGATGGATTATATCATTATCCTATGTACTTTGGAAACTGTTATCTCTTCCTAATATGCACTATGTCATAGATCTACATTGTATTTTTTGGTGGCTATGATCTTTTGATGACATGGATCCTCCGTGTATTCCTTTGTGGCTATGATCTTGCATATTACTACATGGATCCACAATGTGTTGTGTTGGAATTCATGCTTAATTTCTATTTTGAGCATGGGAATTCTACCTTGCTAATTATCTATATATGTTTGGTTGACAATTGGTTGTAGGTAATTTTTGGTTCCTTGGTATTTGGATCCCCCTCCTTATATTGTCTCAATATTATGTTTTTATAAGGTGTTTCAATTATCACTTTTCTTATGACCTCACAAATTAGGGGGCATCTATTATAGTTATATTTTTCACCCTTGAGACTCATTGAACACCCATTGATGTCATATTGCTGAAACACTCACTTCTACCCTTGATTTTCTCATTTCTTCTAGAATGATCAATTTTTGAGGAGATGAACATGCAACGAGACATTGGATCCTATGCATTAATATATGAGGTTGGGAACTTGTACATGAACCAAAGTTTACTAATCCTAGGACTCTAGTCCTATCCTACCTGCATATTAGGGCCATCAATCTATGTAGAGAAGGGCATTTCAAATGAGAAGGTGGACATGAAAGAAATAGCTAATTGTTTCCCATTTCGACACTAAAGCTATGTTTCCATAGCCTTCATGAGACTGAAGTTAGCCTTGCTCTTAGGTGAAGCACCAAGGTTAAGGAGAAAGAGTTGGAGCAACGGATAAAGATGAGCTTACACAATGAATCAAGGTAAATCTACATGGATGTAATGTTCTTCACCATTTTCATATAGATCTACATGATTTTCCCCTCCATTATATTGTTACTATGCTATTATATACATTACAATGCAAGTATGATCTTTACTTGAGTAGATTCGATTATGTATAGTTATTTTCATCTTCCTATGGTTTTGAATAGATTCGATTATGTATAGTTATTTTCATCTTCCTATGGTTTGATATTGGTATTTATTTGTCTTCTTGTGTGCAAGAAGCAAGTGTAAGGGGCTAGAGTTGGATCTTTGTAGTTACATTAGCCAGAATTACACACGAAAAACTATCATATCTAAGATATGAACCGATATTCTCACTCTCTTTATGCATGTATAGGATTTCTAGACTTAGACGTAGAAGAAAACTTGTAGTTGTCTATCCCGCAATCTATCTCAGATCAAGGGTGAATTCGAGGGAAGTCTCACTTGTCCACACGAGCGATTTTTCCTACAACACAATTAGTTGGCAATGTCCATTGTGAACGATAGATTATGCAATCTTCTCAATGGTGATGTTTTTGTTAAAAAAAATGTAGTATTCTTAATTACCTTGTTCAAATGAGATCTTATGTCGAAGACCAGGTTACTAATTCGGACATTCACTCCATATGTCAAGTAAAAACATGAACTATAATATATATGAAAATGTTATTGACTTTTATTATTATTATATATATGTTTGTCAACAAGATTGGAATGAACAAGTTTTTTTTAGTCAGAAGGCGGGTAGATGGTTATACTAGAATTATATAGAACTACCCTCATAGATTCCCTATCATATGCATACAAAGTTGCATAATAGAATATGGTGTTTATATGCATGTGATGTTGAAATTGATAACTTTTTTTTATGGAAAATCACAGTGAAAGTTCATGTGCTATATGAACGATAAGTATTGTTGAAATGAAAAAATATTTAAGGATTTTACGCAAATGTAGATTTCTTTAGCAAGATGAAATAAAAAATAAAAAATGAGGTATTATTTGTATGATGGGAAATACATATAGATTTATGATGCAGGGGCTATAATTGCCAAATTGTTTCTTTAGCAAGATGAAATAAAAAAAAAAATGACGTATTATTTGTATGATGGGAAATACATATAGATTTAGGATGCATGGGCTATCATTGCCAAATTGTTCATATTTGGAAAGACATGGGGAGAGCTTGTACTTCATGAACTTGGAAAAATGAGAAACTAGGAAGTTGTGTTGATGGTATAAAAATGATTTTTTTTTCTTAAAAGGTGTTAAAATATTAAGTCACCTGTATGATAATGACACATTTATTATATAAAACAAAGACGGTCTTAAATGGTAGAGGAATCTTAGAGGATAGTTGTTTCTATTTCTTCAATAACATTTTAAAAGTGTCATCATTTGAAAAAGGCATGTTGGAAATTTTTAAGTAAACAAGGCACTATTAAATGAAAAAAATGTTATTTTAGATGTTAACACATTATCATTAACATTAAAAGAAAAAAAATACATTTAATTGAATGAGCAAAAACATCATTTGTCTTTTTTATTTCTTTTTTTAACATTCTAATCGATGGTGGGGTATAATCAAGCATATGGAATGGAAAGCACATGGAGAATGACTTGTTAAAACAAGTGTTGCGTGGAAACGGATACCTACAAATTGGCAGGTATGCTGCCACATTTTTCAGTTTTTTATAGAGATTGCGGTTACGAATGAAGAAGAGTTACTTTGGGCTATAAAGAATGTGTTGGTCACACAATGAACCCGCTAATGGTTCTACTACTAGCCATTGCAAGGTGTTGGTGATGGCTAAGATGTCTTAGCTTTCTGGCTTGAGTGGATTGGATTACTTGGACGACTCATTAATTTTTAGAATTAAATATCCCCGCTAACAAAGTACAAGTTAATTTTTATTATAATATTTTGGTTTGAGAAATGCGATGCATTGTCAACATCCATAGAACCCCGAGAGAATAAAATAGTACAAATTTCTTTGAGGTAATAAAAGATTTATTTATAACCAGGTCCTAATAACCTTGAGGGAATAAAATATTTTAAGGGCCTATTCTCTTTTTTCTGTAGCAATATTACTTATGTAATATAATGTGTAAGGGCGCACCTATTTGCTTGTTGTAGCTGTGAAAGGAAGGGTTGGTGGTAACCTCTAGGGAAGGAGACAAATGACACATTTATAGCATATTGGAGTATTTTTAGCCCATAGTATGATTGATATAACTCCATTTAAAGGAATACTGGAATGGATCCATTTCCTCGTTCACACGATCTTTGATCTTCTAATTCCATTTCCTTCCCACCACGCATAGCATTGTAGTATAAATGAGTAGTTTCCTCTCTACTTCTACCTGTATGGAACAAGTCTTACAGTAAAATCCACACCCTTCTAATTAGCATCACAGTTGTAATATATGAAAATCGATCCACCAACCTTCAAATAAAAAAGGGATCCCCCCTGCACAATGGCTTCTATTCGACCAACTTGTACGGATTTAGTTGGATTGTATCATTTTGAGGAATGATGTGGCTTCCATGATGATTACGTGACGAATATAGAAAATTAATTATAGGATGAATGTAGTTTGAAATATTTAGTATTAATTACTTTGATAGATATTATTTCAGTTTAGAATTATATAGATATATAAAAATACATATAGCCACACCAAATCTTACCTTAAGTAGATGACAGAATGTTCATTGAAGGAACTTATTTAGGGGATGTTGGACAGATTTAACTTGTTTATATTAGAATGTTTTTAGTTGAGAAATGCAATGCATTGTCTAAATCCTACGCCACATATATTAAGTTAAAAGGTTTTGTTGTTTTGTTTTGAATTGTAAACCCTGCGTGGCAGATTGTCTCCATATCCACATGATCCAAGAGATTGAATAAGCCTAACAAATCAACATATCATGTATTTATTTTTCTTTATTAATTTTTTTTTCTCATTATAGCATTGACATTGGAAATGGCTTAGCAGTAACACCTAACATATATAATTGAAAAGAGTGCCTTCTTGCATCTTCAGCCTACTTATGACCCCCTCATCTATCTCGGCACCAGTATAGTAGTTTACATATATTTAAGAGAGAGTCTTCCCAAAAATTATGAAGCTTCTCTCTCCTAATCAAGTCTTGACAAATGTCCTGTCCTATGGAATGCATGTTCTACAACTTTACAAATGTTGTTGTACAGCATTACAAATGTAGGCATTGAAGCGCTTCAGAACAGATGGCACCAAGATTTGGTAGTAGATGAGGTTCCGTTAGTTTGAATCTAATGCATTATGATTTGGAAACCACCAAGACTGCGGCCTGAAACTGGTTGACATGCAGGGTATGAGAAATCACCTCAGCATAGTGTCTTCAATTCCATGCAGCCTAGAATTGAGCAAAAATGAAGTGGAATTGAGAAAAAATGAAATGCTTCTAATGAAGAGTGTTCAAGTTCTGAGCACACTATTGTAGTAAGGAACATAAGAATTCTGAAAAATTATAAAACAAAGTTTCTTCTCAAACCCAAGCATGAACAACAAAGATTCTATGCAAAGATAGATCCGATAAAGCATTTTTTGTCATATGTGGCATTGCATGAGCTGCACATGGAATGCAAAAGCTGTGAAGAAAATATTACAATGTGTGTTGAGTGTTTAGACAAGGGCACAAGTAGCTAAGGTCCAAGGCATGAAGAAACAAAGAACTGGTGCAAAGATATATTAAGTGAAGCATTCTCTAGTAACAGGATCATCAAATCCTCCCACAGATGCACCACCCTTGGCTAAGGTACATTCGTAGCGCTTTAATATTCCCAGTCAGAAACTTGAATTCATTTAAGGTTATGTCACGAAAATAAAAATAAATAACTTTTGTTGATACATATGTTTAAGTTGTTTCAATTATAATCTATCCAAATATACAAAATTTCTTGATATATAAACAAGTTGAATCTGTCCAACATCCCCTAAATAAGTTCCTTCGCTGCACATTCTTCCATCTAATTGAGGTAAGATTTGGTGTGGCTATTTGTATTTTTATATATACACTACATATAATATCCTAGCAAAAGGAACTTGTCTGCACCATAGATGCGCTCCATATATACGCCTCCTTGGAATAGCTTCCTTTTAGTTTTTTGAGCGTTGCATAATAAAAACTGCCCAGGAGAACCTTGCAGACATATTCATAGTGAAAGAAAATTCCAAGTTTCTTTCACCATCATATAACATAGCTATTATCTTTAAGAAAACATTGTTTAAAACATATTAATCAGATATAAATTGTTTGAAATAAAATCGAGAACATTACATCCAACCAACCTGCAACACAGGGATGATTTTAAGGAACCATACTTATTTAAAAGTGTATAAATGTTGGCGAATATTACCATTTCTTAAAACACCAACTATAAAATGATTGGCGATATCTTTCAAAAAATATTTTAATTTCCAAGGATTTTATATCGTTTATTTAATAATTTGGCCATTTTTAGGGTGAAAAAATTTTACCCCATCAAAATTGGGCGAAACAGGGCTTCAAAAAATGCAAAATGGCGAATATTTTTTGGGAGAAAAACATGGAAAAATAGCCCACTGGGCTAAAATTCGCCCCTAAAATTATCCTTGCTGCAACATTGAACAAAATTAAGCAAAAGAGCACATTGTATCTCACAAGGGAGAAGTAGCAGAGGAAGGATGGGGAAGAATTGCATTCCCTATGTCTATATGTGAAGGAGTGGGATATATTACACAACGAATCTCTATCCTGAGCGTTTTCTTTTCTGAGCTTGCCTACCTTCATGGAGCCGCGTTACCATTTATCCCATTCCTCTAGTGCCTATCAAGTCCGCCAATGACTGTGTTTTAGTCTTGAGCTTGGAGGCCCATAATGATGATTTTGATTCTCTACATGGTAACGGTTTGATGGATGCATTCTCTACAAGCTAAGTATGGAAACATTGGTATCTTTGAAGCGTTCCAACTACTACATAACCACTAGGGTTAGGTTTTTAGTTTGCATTCCATCATTCCCTCTGTGTTTAGACGTTTCTATTTGTAGGATGCATGTCTACAACCCTCACAACTCTGCATCATGGAGATATGGAATTATACTTTCATTGCCCAGTCAAACGGACTGATCAACAATCTCTATTATGTTCCATGGCTCCCTGAGCCTTCTAGATTACGGGTGGAAGCTTAGGTCTTTCCCTCAAGTTCCCTAGGTTAGGAAAGCTTGTAAGAAAACCTTAACCATAGCATGATGTAAGACTTCATTTCAAGATTAACAAGCCTAAGGATCTATACTGGTCAAGCAATAAGAAAGTGTTCGCACTGCATGCATGTTCCCGCAACATTTGTTAATAATCTTGTTTTGTGTTCTCACTGCTTCTGCCAATAAAAAAAGTATGGTATCGTTAGTCACCACTGTCAATGTTTCTACTCCACATAATGCAAAAAAGGTTGAGCCTTTGATTACAAAAACTAAAACCCATAAGGCCCAAGGATTTATCCATTTCAACTTGGAAAAGAAAGAAGAATATTGTTTCAACACAATTGTGATCTAAATGCATTTAAAACAAACTAATATCGCATAACTTTAGAATAACTCATTGTATTATGTGTTGTTTATGTGTTGCAGGTTAGCATGTAAGAAGCCCTGAGGTGGGGAGTTACAATCATCTCATTTCCCATAGCAAGGAATCAGGTCTTATTACGCACTCATATCAAGCAAAGGTTGTGCAATCAATTGGTATGAGTTGAAATATTCATATTCTTCTTCATTCCTGTACTTTGTGGACTTCAAATTGTTTGGATTCAGGTTTTGGTTTTAAGGTATTCTTTATGTATTTATGAATACAACTACTATATAGGTGGAATCTAGATAAAAAGTGGAAGGAGGTGGAGGCTTGCATATGTGACAACACTAAGGCGGTGAAGCTACATAGAAACAAAGGATATGGAGACCTTGGCGGTAGTTGTGATAGAGGTGGTGGCAGTGTGGCGGTGGAGACCATGGCAGTGGATTTGATGGAGGTGATGGAAGTGGAGAGGAGGTGACAGACCATCAAGCCATTGGAACAAGGCCAGGAAGTCACCACATGAGTGCACGCATTAAAAATATTTTTCCTTCCCAAGAATCCTGCTGCCGGCTGTGAAATAAGACTTCAAGTTGATTAACCAATAGTCACTTAGATAAATCAATTATAAACTTTTAAGAAAAATAGAAAAATCATGTTGCAATGTAAAACTATGCAAAATATGCAAGATTTTATAGTGAAAGGAACAAGTAATATGCAGTCAACTCAAATAAAAAACAATATACCTGTGCCTTCGGCGGGTATAGTAAGTTATGGTTAATGCAATAGAGGAATCTTGGTTGATATTTTTCTTGTGTTTTTTTATGGAACAATACCCCATCATGGATATCCTACAAGAGCTAACATTTTATTAGATTTTAAAATTGTAGTTGTCAAGGTTACATTTAGCTCATTATGGAGAGCCTACAAGAGCCAATAATCTATGAGATGTTGAAATTGTAGTTGTCAAGGATAAATTAATGCAATCAAAGTGGTTTAAAAACATATAAAAGAAATTATATGCATGCATAACATAGACTAAAGTAAAAATAAAAATACTAGTTGACTAGTGAAATGAGTACATAATTTTATGAGAACTATTACAAGAAGAAACAAGGACAAGCTAACGAATTCATTAGTGGGATTAAAAAGAATATGGTAATATGGATTGAATTTTGATTCCTAATGATAGTCATGTTTATTGATCTTTAACAAAAGCATAAAGAATCTATGTAGTAAATGCACATGGTTGCACAAAAGTAATAAAGGGTCAAAGTTTTGATGTATTTGTAACTTCGGAAGATATTTTGATGTATATTATCATTGTATGTTGGTGTACCCCCACCGAAGATGTGTTTCCATCATTTAGAGATGCCATTATTGTCTATGGTCCTTGAGGTAAAACCCTCGTTGTAAGTCGGGGCAGTAGTCGTTAGTTTAATATAAAGAAATGTATTTTTGGAGTCTCCCTAGGTAAATTCGGCCCTACTAGGGTGAGAGATCGACCCAGTCAAGTTAGAAGGTCAATCATTTGATGTGTATAAATAGGGAGGTGCCCTCCCTCATTTAGACACTCACTCACTCACTCAAGTTTGCATGAGGGGAGAGAGAAGATCAAGGAGGAGAGAGAGAGAGAGTTGCATAAGACTTCTTATACTTGGGGTTTTCCATCTTATGATATTGTCTTAGTGACAAAACTATTCTGAGGAAGTTTGTAGGGTTTTCTCCTTTATGATTTCAACAAGGAAAATATTTGTGTCTTGTGTATCTTATCTATCTTATGTATCTTGTTGTGCTTTTTATTCTTTTAGATAAATATCCTAATCAATTTGAATTAGAATATAAAAACTAGCATGGTATTAGAGCCTCTCTGAAAGAAGGCACTTTGCAGCAGCGGAATCTAGGGATTACTAATTCAAGGTATTCTCTCCATAGATAATCAAGAAAAGAGGGCTAGGTTAACTCACCCTAGGAGGGCACATCTTTTGGTGGAATCATAATCAAAATTGAAGAAGTTTCATTTTTGACCTAGACTCTAGTTCCAGGAGAAACTAGGGCATCAAGTTTTAGAGGTTTCCCACCTCATCTTTCAGAAAAGGACCTTACGGAGCAACTCACCTTAAGGAGGTGCATATTTCTATCCAGACAAAATTCAAAAACTCCAAGTTTGGAAAATTACAGTTTCTCTAACAAACCCTAGGTCAACCAACTCCAGAATCAAGTCGGGCACCTCAAAATGGCAAGATCTATATCTCTGGAATTTCCATTTTAGGTTCCCATTTCAAAAATGACTCATCACACCCATCTTGATGACAAGCTTGGGGGAGCTGATAACTTCCGAGCATGGAAGTACATGATCTCCCTGATCCTTGAAAAAAATGATTTGGATTAGTATATTAGTAAGGAAGTTCCAGAACCAGAGGGAGATGAGGCTAAGGCTATTCATAAGAAGAACTTAATTAATGACAAGATGATCATTGAGGATTCTATTAAGGATCACCTCGTTCCCCATGTGTCATCCTTGAAGACACCTAAGGAAGTGTTCAATGCTTTGACGAAGTTGTTCGAAGGAAAGACCATCAATCGAAAGATGACATTGAGGAACCAACTAAAGAACATGAAGATACAAAACTCAGAGACTATGCAATCCTACTTCACAAGGGTTTCTCAAATCAAGGAAAAACTTGAAGCAGTTGAAGAGAATGTAGAAGGAGTGATTTTTATGACCACCTTGAATGGTATCCAGAGATCATGGGATTCATTCAGTCAAGGAATATGTGAAAGAAGGAAGTTGATCTCTTTCAACAAACTTTGGGAAGAATGCACACAAGAAGAAGCTCATATCATAAAAAGAGAAGAGAATATGAGAGAAACTGAAGAACAAGCTCTCATTGCTCACACTAGAAGAAAGGAGAACCACCATCACAACAAGAGGAAGGACCATCATTAGAAAAGACAAAAGAATTCCATAAAATATCCTTCCAATATTCGATGCTACACTTGTGATGGGAAGGCACACTACTCTAGAGATTGTCCCAGAAACAAAGACTCTTTCAAAAAGAAGTCCAACAAGAAAAGACATTGTGCTCACACCTCCGAAGATGATGAACCAACAAATAAAAGATTCAGAAAAGAAAGAGATGATTCTTTAAGTGATGCAATGTAACGATAAAAATACCGTTTACTGTAACTTCTCGAACTTCCACTTTTGAAAATACAAATAATCGATGAATATATATATATAAATTGATAAAATAGATATGATAAGTGATAAGTTACAATTGAGGGTCCGCTATTTATATTTTGGCGGAATACCATTTCATTAAGAGTCATGTCTTTTCGTAAA
>LPNX010927786.1:728646-757686 GCA_001517045.1 Pseudotsuga menziesii
AATCTCAGCACTTCCTGCCACTATCTCACATGGAAGCAATGATTGGTTGAAGATGAAAGACATGTTATATGTTCCGGGATTGAAGAAGAATCTTCTCTCCATCTTTGCACTAGATGCAAAGGGAATAAGAGTCACATTTATTGATGTCCAAGTCTTAATGTGGCCAAAAGGAAAGAAACAAGATGATGCAACAGTGATTGGACAACAAGAGGGAGACTTGTACAAGTTGAAGGGACAACCTAAACAAGCATTGGTTTATAGAACCAAGTGAACTATGGCACAGAAAGCTTGCACATGTGCACTATAGAGAATTATTGATTGCAAGCAAAACAGTTTCGGGACTTCCAGAAATATAGACACATGTTCCCAAAATCAGATGATAAAGTAGAACACACTATCAAAGACTCCAGTTATGCTTGCAAGGAGATAAGGATCAAGAGGGAGTCCACCCATTAAACAAACAAAGATACGTGCTTAATTTATCATTTCTTATATATCTAGTTACTTAAATGATATTGTTTAGTTGTGCACATATTCATATTCCGTTCATGTATTATGCGTGTGTTGAGTGTCTGCATTTATGAACAATATACTACTAACTTGTATATAATGGGTAAGTAGCCTATGGTGTTGTACAACATTCGATTGCTACTTATATAGAATGAAACCTCTTTGTTGACATATTGGGAGTAGTGTACACTCTTAATAATGTTCTGGTAGAGATGGAAGACATCGAGAAAGTTACCATATATGTATAGATATGGAAAAATGTTGCACGAGATAATATAGTTGCATGACCATGTGACATATACATAAGAATTTGTTGTTACTATTAATATGCTTTGGAAATTATGAAATGCTTATAATCATGCAAATAAATTTGACTTGTAGGAAAAAGCGCATAAAATCACCTACAAGAAAAGAAGGATGGGGCTTGTTTGGAAGAACAAGTGATGACGGTTAAGCTAGAATATTGGCTCCAACAACAAATAAAGAAGAACCTGAAGCTCCTAGGGATAAATACACCATGATGAATGAAAGAACTTCAGAAGAATATAAGAATCATGATATGACCAAACCACAGAGAGCGATAGATCCACCTCGAGAGATGAAGACCATCTTGGCAACGAGATATCATCCAAGATGAAGAAAATAATGACAAGACTTCCAAACAAAGTAAGAGGCCTTGAACACACTCCAATTATGTAGCACTATTGTGATCCGGATTTATGCGTGAACGAAATGAAAGAACAGATACAGAGTCATCATAACAGACATTTTGCAAAGATAACAGAGATACAGTAAACACATATTCTATTAAATGGTGGAAATAGAACATACTGTAATACAATTGCTAGAATGGTGGTAGCTATCTCTCAGAAGAAATGTGGCTGCTACGCTCATCCGTGCCAAGCTTAATACAAAATGAGGCCAAAGGGGCCTATTTATAATAATAATGAGGGTGAGAACCCCAAAAGTCCAAAACATAACCCTAGAAGATGAACCGTCATAAATTTTGTAGCCCCAAGGTGGTAAGTTGAACAGTTAACTTCCTGCGGTCATAACTTTTGCATATGATCTCCAATTTGGGCATTCAATAGCTCATTGGAAAGGTCTATCTAAGCTTTACAACTGTTGGTTAGCCAAATACATGCCGATGGCAACCATTTGGCCCCGAATCGCCAAAAAATGTTATTTAGGGCCTCAAAACGGCCTCAGAAGTTTGGGACCCGAAAAACCGTAGAAAAATAACTAGGAAACTGCCACAATGGACAATTGTTTTGAGCCAGTGGAATAGATGGGTGGCCACTAATCTCCATCTAGATCAATCCTCCCTCCTTAGGAAGCAATGGTCTCCATTGTGTCGAATCCTGTATCATATCTCGAACAGTGTGTTGAGTTGATCTCCTAGTGCGATATTTGTTGAAGTGAAGAGGCTTCCTTTCTTTGACATCCCATGAGGGCTATAATTGTTGTATGGATGATTTGTTTATGGATGAGCACCTTGAATGCATGGCCTTGTATCGTAGAGGTACTCAGATATATGAGAAAAAAATGGCTCTGTCTTCTTCTTGTGTTTGATGAGCGGAGACACCCTGTGCAGAGGGTGTGGAGGTCTCTATGATCTTATGTTCTCCTTCATACTCAATTGTTAAGAGGAATAATTTTCTGATGTGGGAGCTTATCTTCCTACCTTAGGATACTTTGTTAGGTGCAACGGTCTCTGGTATTCGATAGAGTTTTCCTCCCAAAGTAACAATGACGCTACGAGGCCGTGACTCATATATAACATGACGCTTCCACATATATGGTTGTCCTAAAAGAACATCACAGACTTCAAGTGGGGCCACATCACACAGCACCTCGTCTTTGAAAGGCTTGATGCCATATGGTAGGAGGCATTGTTGAGTAATGCGGATACCTCGTCCTTGGCTTAGCCAACGGATGTTGTAAGGTTGCGGGTGTGGTGTTGTCTGAAGCTACAATCTCTTGACGACTTGTGCTGAGATCATGTTCTTTTGGCTGCCCTTGTCAACAACAAAATGTATAGGCATTCCCTTCACCCACATTTGCAAGTGGAAGAGGCGCTCCTCTGCCTCTGACTCTTCAAGATCCTCTAGTTGAATCTATGCAGTAGCAACAATGGCAGTGGGGTCTGCATCAATGATCTACCTCCCATTGTATGTGGTTGTGGCATTGGGCTCGGAATCAGAATCCAGATCTGATTCTGAAGATTTGATCTTGGCCACTAATGACTGCTTTGAGTGACATTCTTCAGTGTTGTGCCAAGGGATTTTATGAAATTCGCACCACTTACCAGTGTACTTCTTTATCTTTCCATCCCCCTTCTTTGCTTATGGCGGGAACTGGTTGTCCTTTACTTGCCCTGTGTTTTGCGGGCCAGGGTTTCCCTTGCCTTGCTTCTGCGGTGGGTGCACAGGTCCAGAGTCTCACTTGTTCTTTTGTCGAAATTTCTCCTCGATTTTGACAGCATACCGATAGGCGGATCCAAGTGAAGAGATGTCGAGGAAGTCCATCTCAGTTCAGATGTACCGATGTAGACCACTACGATATTTCAGAATCAGGTGCTGCTCGGAGTCCTTGATACTCAGCTTTGTCTGCAGGGTATGAAAGTTGTTGGTGTACTCCGACACCATCTGGTCCCTTTCTTGACGAAGAATGGTCCATTTTGTGTACTGGTCATCATAGTTTCCCACAGGGTAATACTGTTCCTTGACGACATCTATGAAAGAGGACCAAGTGGGATTTGTTTCAAATATTCCAGACTCGTCTAATGAGTTTTGCTCACAATAAGTACCCCACCAATTTTGGACATGGGGGATTGCCTTAAGGAGCGCAAAGGTGATATTTTCCCTATCGAAAAAATTGTGGACAGAGAAATACCCTTCAAGAACATTCAACCAATTATCTAGGGCATCTGCATTGATTTTTCCTTCAAATAAAGGAATATCAAAGTTAACTTGTACCTTGAAGGGAGTTACATCCCCAAACCGGCTGCTCGTTGAAGATGCCCTTGCCGCTGCTGGAATTCGTAGAAGGATTTGGACGAAACTATCCATCATCTCATTCCTCTGTCGCTCGAGGGCTTCCTCGAGTAGCGATTTGATAGGATCTCTTGCTCCGTCGTCTCCCTTTTCTTCCGCCATGGGAGGTCATTTGGGACGGCGAGAATGATCAAATGAAACTAGTTCGAGACCAAACTCTCTGTACTCGGACCTCATCGGGGACATGCGCCGAGAAACAATCAAAGAGCAAATTGCTCTGATACCACTAATCCGGATTTATACGTGAATGAAATGAAAGAACAGATACAGAGTCATAATAACAGACATTTTGCAAAGATAACAGAGATACAATAAACACATATTCTATTAAATGGCAGAAATAGAACAGACTGTAATACAATTGCTAGAATGGTGGTAGCTATCTCTCAAAAGAGATGTGGCTGCTACGCTCATTCGTGCCAAGCTTAATACAAAATGAGGCCAAAGGGGCCTATTTATAATAATAATGAGGGTGAGAACCCCAAAAGTCCAAAATGTAACCCTAGAAGATGAATCGTCATAAAGTTTGTGGCCCCAAGGTGGTAAGTTGAACAGTCAACTTCCTGCGGTCATAACTTTTGCATACGATCTCCGATTTGGGCGTTCGATAGCTCATTGGAAAGGTCTATCTAAGCTTTACAACTTTTGGTTGGCCAAATGCACGCCAATGGAACCCATTTGGCCTCGGATCACCAAAAAACATCGTTTAGGGCTTCAAAATGCCCCCTGAAGTTTGGGACCCGAAAAATCGTAGAAAAATAACTAGGAAATTGCCACAATGGACAATTGTTTTGAGCTAGTGGAATAGGTGGATGGCCACTGATCTCCATCTGGATCAGTTGTGTGACATCATTAATGCAGAACCTTCCAACTATGAAGAAGCATCTGAGAGGAAAGAATGGAAGGATGCCATGATCAAGGAGTACAAGTCGATTATTAAGAATGATGTCTGGGAGATAGTTCCGAGACCTGAAGGGAAGTCTGTTGTGACTTTGAAGTGGATCTACAAGATCAAGCATGCCACAGATGGAAGCATTGAAAGAAACAAGGCAAGGTTCATGGCGCATGGCTTCTCACATAAAGAAGGCATAGACTACGAGGAGACATTTGCACCCGTAGAGAGATACACTTCCATAAAATCTATACTTGCATTGGCTGCAGTAATGAAATGGATGGTACACCAGATGTACGTAAATGAAACATTCTTGAATGGTGTAATCGAAGAGGAAGTGTACATGGAGCAACCACTACAATTTGAGACACATGACATGCAGACTCTTGTGCGCAAATTGAAGAAAACCTTGTATGGATTGAAAAAGGCACCCAAGACATGGTACAACAAGATGGACATCTTCCTCACGAGCTTAGACTTTACTAAGAGTAAATCAGATTCCAACCTTTACTTCAAGGTTGAAAGCGGAAGACCGGTGATGCTCTTGCTATATGTTGATGACTTGTTTTTGACAGGAGAGGACAAACTCATTGTAGATGCAAAGAGGAATCTTTTCGTTGAGTTCGAGATGAAAGACCTAGGGGTGATGCACTACTTCTTAGGAATGGAGGTGTGGCAGAGTGCATATGGGATTTTCCTTGGCTAAGAAAAGTATGCAGTGGAGATTTTGAAGAGAATCTAAATGTTGGACTGTACGACAATAACCACACCTATGGCATCGTACTTGAAGCTTTCGTGTGATGCTTCATGAGAGTCGGTTGATGCCACGATGTATTGTCATATGATTGATTCATTGGTTTACTTGACGAATATGAGACCAGACATATGTTTTTCTATGAACACCTAAGCCAGTTCCTAAAGGATCTGAGACATGTTCTCCTAATTGTTGCAAAGCATGTATTAAGCTACCTAAAGGGTACAATTGATTATGGGCTCAAGTATGATACAAATAAAAATATTAACCTGTATGTTATGTTGATTTAGATTGGGCAAGAAATTCCACTGATAGGAGGATCATTTCGGGATGCTGCTTCAGCTTGGGATCTGGCATGATCTCCTGGTTTAGCAGGAAGTAGTCCTACATGGTGTTGAATATAGTCGAGGCAAAGTATGTGGTGCTGAATACAGTCAAGGCAGATTATGTTGCAGCTTGATCGACCAGTTGTGAGGCAATATCGCTTTGGAAGATATTGTCTCATTTGTTTGATCTCCAGTTAGAGGAGACTTGTATCTTTTGCAACAACTAGAGTTGCGTGAAGTTGTCAGAGAACCCGATATTCCATGACAAGTCAAAGCATATTGAGATAAAGCACCACTATATTCAAGATATGGTGCAGAGAGGAGCAGTGAAGATCCAGTACATGGTGACATATGAGCATATAGTCGATGTGTTGACCAAGCCGCTAGCCAGAGTGAAGTTCAAGTACTTCAGAGAGAGAATTTGAGTGATCCAAAATGAGGTCCCTAGAAAGAGGGAGTGATGAGTTGTAGCATGGTTGGAGAAGCAAGTTGTCTTCATGACATAATGAGTCCTGGTGTGCTCCCATGCTAGAGATGACAAGAGACCGAAAGACGCAGATGCATGAAATATCACATGGGAAGGTAGACTAGTTGTCCTTGAACATAAAAGTCTTGGTGTGGTATGCAAGTTGTTCTCGGACATAATCAGTCATATCAGGTTGTCTTTAGATGTAATCAATCCTAGCGCGATACATAGGTTTTCCTCAGATGTAATGAGTCTTGGAAGGTGGTCTTTGGATGTAATAAGTCCTGGTGTGATACACATGTTTTCCTTAGATGTAATAAGTCTTTGAGGTTGTCCTTAAACATAAAAGTCCTAGCGTGGTACACAGGTTGTTCTCAGACGTAATCAGTCCTTATGTGTGTTCCCTTATTGGAGATGATGGGAGGTCACAAGGCACTTGGTGTGTGCCTGGGCAGTTCTCACATAGTGGTAGATGTAGGACGTCGTTAAGACGCAATGAGTCCTGGTGTGCTCCTATGTTTGTAGAACGTAGGTTGACCGTGAGACGTAATGCACTTGGTGTGCTCCTAGGCGATTCTCGCATAGTGGAAGACGTAGGTTGTCTTGGTGGCGTAATGAATCCTTGTGTTCTCCTATGTTGGTAGAACATAGGTGGTTTGTGATATGCATCTAGGTTGTGATCCGTGTATGATGATGAGATGATCTCAATACGTCGAGATGGCGGTAGGAGACAGAGGTGATTGCAATGGAAATGTAATGGATGGTCATGGGTTGTACCTACTCGATGGTTTTCTCGTGGATATGATGAAGACCTAAATGAGGACTAGGCCTACACCCAACATTAAACAAGGCTAGCTCTGTAGAAAATTCTGATGACAGATAGATCCAAAATATGTCACTATTCTATGATCGACAAGATGAAGACTATGGCAGCAGCTACAATGATGACTCTGTGATGATGACGTGACCAGAGGTGTTGATGACTGTGGTGAGAGAATGCCTTTCTAGTTAAGAGAGAGTGTTGTTGAATTTGTAACTTCGAAAGATATTCTGATGTATATTATCATTGTATGTTGTTGTACCCTCATTGGAGATGTGTTTCCCTCCTTTTTGGATGTCATTATTGTCTATGGTACTTGAGGTACAAACTCCGTGGTAAGTCGGGGGAGTAGTCCCCAATTTAATATAATGAAATGTATTTTTGGAGTCTCCCTAGGTAAAGTGGGCCCTTCCAGGGTAAGAGGTCATCCCAGTCAAGTTAGAAGGTCACTCACTTGATGTGTTTAAATAGGGATGCACCCTCCCTCAGTTAAACATGCACTCACTCAGTCATTCAAGTTCGAGAGAGAATATCAAGGAGGAGAGAGAGAGCTGCAAAAGACTTCTTATACTTAGGTTTTTCCTCTTGTGATATTGTCTTAGTGATGGAACTATTTTGAGGGGTATTCTCCTTTATGGTTTCCCTGAGGAAAATATTTGTGCCTTGTATATCTTCGCTATCTTCTCTATCTTGTTGTGCTTGTTACACTTCAAATAAAGATTCTAATCAATTTGAATTAGAATAGAAAAACTAACACAAATAGAGGCAACAATGATGTTTTTGTGTAACATGTGAAAGTTGTCCAACAAAGAAAATGAAGAAAGGAAAAATGTGTATGTGTTAGAAAGTAACTACATGACTAAAACAGATCTTCTACAAGCCCCCCCCCAATAGACACCTGAAAACATAATTTTACCCATAGATTTATAATTTATTTCATCTCTACATGTGTAACTCTAATAAAGCGGCAATGGTGGGGTTAATGAACAATTTTGGTTTATAAGCTTAGTTTTTGCTAGTTGCATTATGATTAAGAGTAGTAATGTGCTTTATAGTTAAGTATAGTGGAGATGTTATTTAACAACATATGTTAAAGCTCAATTTTGTATTTTAAATCAAACCCATCATATCCATTCGGATAGGGATCATAGTTTCTTTTATCATAATTTTTGTACACAATAAAAAAATACACCTCAGTAAATTTGACCATTTTAGTACTTTATATATATATATATAAGAATTTGGAGGAAGTGTCATTTTACAAATATCTCAGAATTGATATCCATCAAAAGCTCAATTGGAACTATAACATCAAGAAAAGGATTAACGGAGGGTGGAAAGCTTATTTTGGCCTAGAAAACAATTGTAAATCAAACCCGCTGAAGTGGGTTTAAAAAAAAAGTTTCTTTTTGAAACTCTCGTCACTCTCATTATCTTGTATGATTGTGAAGTTTGGGGTTGCATCATCTCTTGAGAATCCTCGAGAAAGATTGAGCAAATTCAAAAACATTTTATTACGTATAACCTTAAAATTAAAGGAAATACACCTTACCCTATTCTCCTTATTGAAGTGGGTCTTCCCTCTATTGAAAGCATCGCTATGAATAGGCACTTGATGTACAAGAATAGGATAAATAACATGGAAGACTAGAGACTCCCTAAAATTGCTTAAATTCTAATCACGACCATCGACGGATCAAGAGAAGATGATATAAAGATGACATGGCTTAGTTAAACCATTGGGGGATTGACAAAAATGGTACTTTGCAAAATATCAACAACCTCAAAAATATTATTGGAAAATGTGGGACGAGAAAGATTTAGAGGTTAAAAGAAAATTAAGATATTACAAAAAGACCATTAACCCTAATATGAAAGATCGAAAGTATCTCTATATCTTATCTAGCTCGAAGAAGAGAAATATTATAGTCAAGATAAGAACGAACTCCCATGAGCTTCATAGCCAAACATGGGTTGGAAAATTCCTAATACACCATGTGTGGAAAGGATTTGTTAGATCCGTGAGTCTATGAGCGCTGAGGATGAATGTCATTTTCTTTTAGAGTGCCTTGCATATACCCACATTTGACCACAGCTTCCTAATATTTGCTACATTCTAACCTCCATGATCTTCTAACATGCCAAAACTATGGTGACCTAAAAATGCTTATTTCTAAGCTTTTTGATCATAGGAAAAAAAAAACATACAACAATCCAAATAATGCCTATCTCTTTGCTTAAGGTCCAAAAGACCAAATAAGTCTCAATGAACGTTATTCTCCTTCTTCATCATCAATATATATATATATATATATATATATAATTTTCTATTAAAATTACACAAGTTACAGGAAAGGCAATTATATATATAAAGTTCATTGGACGTAAGCTCGGGTGGTTGGGAGATTTGGTTGTTGCGCTCCCCACCCGGGTTCGAATCTCGCTGGAGACATTTACTCCTTGGAAGCCATTGTATATAATAAAATATTAAGCTGGTGAGCCATATATATATATATTATTTTCCATAACAATTACACAAGTATGAAAGGCTAAAATGTATATAAAACCATGTTTTATTTCCAACAAAAATTACACATGTAATCTCATCTTAGACATCATTGCCATAGCTAGAAAAATTTCACTCCACACATAATGTTTTTAAAAACGGTTCATCGTTCCTGAATCCAAAATTTAAAAACACTTTCTGTTAAAAAAATGGTTCATCGTTCCTGAATCCAAAATTTAAAAACACTTTCTGTTAAAAATGGTTCATCGTTCCTGCATCCAGAATTTAAAAACACTTTCTGTGAACGATTGAGGGACCCGACTCATCATATTCAGATTTATATATCCACATCTGCAACCACAAGGGACAAAAAGAATTGAGAACCAACTGGATTACTAATCATTAAAAACAGCCCATACAATATGGGCATGGTTCATGAGATAATAATACACAGCAAAAGTAATAAACATACCTTTTGGAATGTGCTAAGAGATGCCAAGATAGAACCACCCATCCAAACACTATATTTTCTCTCCGGAGGTGCAGTTACTTTGATCTTCATACTCCTGGGAGCCAGTGCACCGATCTCCTTGGTCATGCGATCAGCCATACCAGGAAACATGGTAGATCCCCCACTGAGAACAATATTTCCATACAATTCCTTTCTGATGTCAACGTCACACTTCATGATTGAGTCGTATGTAGTTTCATGGATACCCTTAGATTCCACTCCAAGAAAAGAAGGCTGAAATAAGGCCTCAGGGCATCTGAATCTCTCAGAACCAACTGTTACAACCTGTCCATCAGGAAGCTCATACTTCTTCTCAATACTAGAACTCATCTTTACTGCCTCAAGCTCTTGCTCATAGTCTAGTGCCACATATGCAAGCTTCTCTTTTATATCACGAGCAATTTCCCGTTCTGCAGTTGTGGAGAAAGAGTATCCTCTCTCTGTGAGAATTTGTATCAAAAAAAGTGTCAAATCTCGCCCAGCATGATTCAACCTAAGGATAGAATGAGGAAGGGAATATCCTTCATAAATAGGTACAGTGTGGGTAACCCCATCCCCAGAGTCCAAAACAACACCTGCAAATAAAGATACTCAACATTACAAACTTCCACTATTTCAAGTAAATTCAAACTCCAAGGCAAAAGAGAAGCAACTTAAAAGATACAAGCACCCACCAGTTGTTCGGCCACTTGCATATAAGGATAAAACAGCCTGAACGGCAACATACACTGCAGGTACATTAAAAGTCTCAAACAAAATCTGGGTCATCTTCTCTCTATTTTCCTTTGGATTCTGAGGCGCTTCTGTAACAAGTACAGGGTGCACTTCCGGATCAACTCGAAGTTCATTGAAGAATGTGTGGTGCATTATCTTCTCCATATCATCCCAGTTGGTGACAGTACCATGCGCAATTGGATAGTTCAAGGTGAGGATACCTCTTCTGGACTGAGCCTCGTCACCTACATACGAATCCTTCTGCGCCATAGCCGCCATAACCCCAGTGTGCCTTGGTCGACCCACAATACTAGGGAACACGGCTCTGGGAGCTTCATCTCCAGCAAATCCAGCCTATTGGGCAGCAATGGATACATAGTGCATGAATTTCACAAGAGAAACAGACTACAAAAACTAATGACCACTATCCAATAGATGCTGTTAATGCAAGATTCATAATGAAAATTCGAAATTTGCTGCTAAACATGTATCATGTGACTCACCTTTACAATTCCAGAACCATTGTCACAGACAATAGGCAGAATGGCATCAGCATCAGCCATTTTTAACTCTGCAATACAAAAACACCTATTATTACCTCCGCACGAGCCAAAGGCAAGTGGCATATAAAGGGATCTGCATGTCGGGAAAAATGCAATATATAGAATAAAACAAACAACCATCACTGTATGCAGGTACTAACAAATGACTTTCAAATAAGAAGCAGGATGAATAGTCTTATCTGCTAAATTTATCCCTTGATAGTATTTCAGTACATAAAAGGTAGTTTTGTTTGTCTCAACTGCTAAACTAACTGTTTAATACTAAACAGCAACTTCTTTCAGATGAAGCAAAAACAAGCAGCATACTGAAGTACTTCAGTATACATCTGCCAGTATATCAAATTATATAAAATAGACCAAATTGCCATTGCTATACTGAAGTACTAGTTAATCATTTTCAAATAAGTAGTATGGTTAGTATGATCTGCAAAACTCATTGGTTGATACTGATCATTGACCTCCTTAACAAGAACAAAATAGAAGCAGCATACAGAGGGACGTCCTATTCTTAGAATATGTGAAACAAGCCAAAGTATCATCATTGTTCTAAGTGTGAACCAGCAATCACCAAATAAGAAAGGAGCAGCATTATCAAGTCTCATATGCTAACCAATGCTCAATGCTGGACAATGACCTCCCTAGAAAGCTAACCTTAATTGCATCCAATGAGAAAGGAAAAAGTTTAGAAAGATTCTCAATCTAGTGAGAAATAATTTTATAGTTTCCAACAGGGCATTGGTTCACTGAGTGTTAAGCCCTCTACTAGGTTTTTGATTCCGCTGTGGTTTACTCTATCCAAACAGCAAGAGTTTCAAAGAGATGAAAGCAAAATGGGATACCCCTCGGCCCAAATTCCTAAGCCAACGAAGACTGCTCTTTTGCTATGGAGCAACATGTTTCAAAAATCACTTTCATAATAATAAAATTCACAAGTAGTTTAGCTGGTAAGGCTACGAAGGTCCAATCCCATGGGGAAAATTAGAAACTGGAAGGACAAAATAAATCTTCCACTCGAGGAATAAAACTATTGTGCAAGGCAATTCTTCCTAACTATAAATAAACAGGGGCTAGTTTTAGCAGCTACATTTTTAGGTAGTTAATTTTAACAGCTATAAATTTAGGTGTTTTTGAATGACACATGGTTTTCTACAGATACTTTTTGCCACCCAGCAAATTCATCTGATCGTTTGTTAAAAATGATTAATCATTTAAAATTGCATTCACTGTTTGCAAATGCAGTCAAGCCTTCTACTAAGAACAAGTTAATTTAAATTTGAGTATGGAAAGTAGTTACAGTTAATTCTTTTGATTTTGATTTTGAACTTTCATGCTCAGGCTTAAACATGATTCTGTATTCATTAAACATTTACATTCTTACTATACTTTAAGAGGATTTTGCTGGACAATAAGCATATCCTATTTGTCCACAACAAAATACAATTAAAACATCCACAATTTATCATCTTTGCTCTGTAATTCCTTTGGAGTTGAAATCTAAGTAATAAGTATATCCTATTTGTCCACAATTAAAGCATCAACAATTTATCAAGTTGATCAATAAATTGCACTGCTCTGTAATTCCTTTGGAGTTAGAAATCTGAGTATTGAAAGTTGAGGTACAGTTAGATCTTTTGATTTCAAACATATTTGCATATATTTAAACATAATTCCATATGACTTTTTATATTCTCACCATAGTTTGAAAGGGATTCTTACTGACCAATGATTGTGTCCCATAAAATATAATTAAAGCATCAACTTGTTAAAGTTGGAGAATAAATTGCACTACCCTGTAATTCCTTTGTAGTTGAAATTTGACTATTGAAAGTTCAGTTTCTCTTAATTATTTTGATTTTGATTTTGGATATTTTCAGACAAACTTAAACATAATATATTTCTTACACATTTATATTCTCACCATAGTTTTCACCATAGCTTGAGAGATTTTTACTGACCAACAAATGTGACACTGTCTCATTTGTTGATAGCAAGATATATAATTAAAGAATCAACAATTCATGAAGACGGTGAATAAATTGCTAATTAAAGAATCAACAATTTATAAAGACGGGGAATAAATTGCATTGCTCTGTAATTTTGTTTCAGTTGGAATGGGATTTCTTTTCTAATTACATAATTTGAATGCTATAAAATATTTAAATATGTTAAATCTATTTATGAATTCAAAAATATAATTTGAACATTTTCCAAATTTAAATTTTATCAAAAAAATTACCCCATTCAAACCAAAAACTACTAAAAAAATCCAAAACATAAAAGAAATAAACTGATCCATTTATATTTTCTAATAGTATTAATTAATAATAAAAAAAATTCATATTAAAACTTCAAAAAAAATACAATACAGAAAACCCAACCCAATAAACCATTGGGAATTCGAAACGCCAAAATGTATTTGCAATTTGCAGCACCCTTTTCGCAACTCTACTAAAATTCATTCCCTGGATTTCTCCAAAGCAAAATCGAAGTCCAAAAAAGGAGAAAGGATTTACAAAAGAATTTAAAATTGGGAATCGGAACCGCCAAAATGTATTTACAATTTCCAGCACCCTCTTCGAAACGCTACTAAAAATCATTCCCTGGATTTCTCCAAAGAAAAATCGAAGTCCAAAAAGGGAGAAAGGATTTACAAAAGAATTTAAAATTATGAAATAGAAAGAACTTTGGGAGACCCAAATTATGAAACCAGAAAGAACATTGGGAGACCCGCTGGCAGAGGAAAAATATTCATCCATATAAAAGATTTGAACCAGTACAGAGCTGAAGAAGAATGGAAAAATGAGTATGAATCCAGAATACCTGAATTTTTCAATGCTGATGCTGATGAAATCGCAGAGCTCCCTCTCCCGCACAACAACGCGGAAGAAGTGAAATGCTAATGAAGATGAAAATGAAAAGGTGCCGTTACTCCCGCACTCTTTAAATCATTAAATGATATAAATACATATATATATACACCGGTTGAATTTAAAAAAATATGTTTTAAAAAATAAGAAATACGAAACAAATTGGAATTTGTTTTTTTAATTAATTTATAAACTTTATGGTTTGTTTACCATTAAGATAAAGTTTGAAATACATTTTTTATTTATTTGTAATGTAAAATTGGATCATAATTTTTCATCAAATTATATTATGGTTTATAACCAAGAAATACAAAACGAATGGGAATTAGTTTCAATCTATAAAGTTTGTCGTTTGTTTACCATAAATGTAAAGTTTGAACTACACATTTACACATTTTCTTATTTGTAGTGTAAAATTAATTTATAACTTTTTATTAAATTATATTATGGTTTGTGGTTTAGTGGTTAAGATGGAATGTTATTTAAATTTTAAAATTAAATAATTTATAAAATAAAATAAAACTTTATAGTGATAGGAATTATCTTAAGATACTATGTATATAAATTGAATGACAAGTAACATATATAAAGAAAGGAGTAAATTACTGAACCGACCATGCACTGATCGGATGACCTGGCTCGCGTGAGCGGTCACATCCGACGTTGCCAGTCGTCCGATCGGTGCAAATGGTTGGGCAAATAGATCAATCTATAAAGAAAGGAGTAAACTACTGAACCGACCATTTGCACCGATCGGACGACCTGGCTCGTGTGAGCGGTCACATCCGGCGTTGCCGGTCGTCCGATTGGTGCAAATGGTCGGGCAAATAGGTCAATCTATAAAGAAAGGAGTAAACTACTGAATCGACCATTTGCACCAATCAAACGACCTGGCTCGCGTGAGCGGTCACATCCAACGTTGTCGGTCGTCCGATCGGTGCAAATGGTCGGGCAAATAGGTCAATCTATAAAGAAAGGAGTAAACTACTGAACCGACCATTTGCACCGATCGGACAACTTGGCTCGCGTGAGCGGTCATATCCGACATTGCCGGTCATTCGATCGATGCAAATGGTCGGGCAAATAGGTCAATCTATAAAGAAAGGAGTAAACTACTGAACCGACCATTTGCACCGATCGGACGACCTGGCTCGCATGAGCGGTCACATCCGACGTTGCCGGTCGTCCGATCGGTGCAAATGGTCGGGCAAAAAAAGAAAAGTTGTCATTTTTAATATGGTAATTGAACTAGAACAAAGGTTTATACATTGATGAGTTTTAGAGAAAACTAAATATTATTCATATTTACTATAAGAATTTTAATTCTATTTGTTACTATGTTTTCTTTGTTAGTTAATTTTGTGTTATTGATATGTTAGGAGTTAGGAATTGTAACTCCACACTAATGCAATGCAAGCCTACTTAATATAAGAATTGAAATATCTTTTGAAAAAAGAAAGTAGTATTTAATGAGGTTTGAATTTTGATTGATTTGTGAGTTATATACCTTAATTTCACAATAATATAATGCAAGCAATTTGATGTGGTAGAAAACAAAATTTTTATTTTTCGAAAAATGATGCTCTCTAATCTTGAGATGTGCTTTCTATATATATATATATATATATATATATATATATATATATATATATTTTAACAGAAACTGAAAATTTTTGATTGATTAAAAATGATTGTAGCCCAGCCAGGCGTACAAAGGGGAATTCACAAAAAGAAGGCTGATGACCTCTATCAGAATAGTCAGCCTTCTTATGAGTGCTTTGAGAAGTGAATCCTAAATGCTTTTGATGCTATTCTGTGAAAAATATTGCTTGCAAGAGTAGATTCTCATGAATTGTGAGCAGAGAAGAATACAGAAACAAAACATTAAATAGGCAGAGAGGAGAAATGCCCCTTAATGAAAGGATCCAATTTCTTCTGGGAGCTTGAGCTAATGTTTGAGGCTGCTTCTTTTTCTCTACGTTCTTTATTTGTATTTCGCCCTCTGGTGAGGGGAGGAGAAGGAGCTGAAAAGTCTTCGGATTCAGAGGTTCCCTCTGATGAAGGGACCGAGGATGCCAGTCTTGCCTGGGCTGGGGTCTCGTGAACCAAAGCGTTGGGATCTTTTTTAGAACCTGAAGAAGCAGGTTTTGGAGAAGCTTGTTCAGCTGCCTCCAAGGAGCCAAGGGGACCAGGGATGCCCTGCTCCGGGACATCCGCAGCTTCAGGTTCTTGTGCTTCATCTTCCTGGAGAACTTCAAAACTATTTTTATTTTCTGGCTGTGAAGTATCTGCTAGAGGAGAATGATCTTGAGGAGAAACCTTGTGCTGAGACGCTTGAGGCTCCTTTCGTCGGGGAGGACGGCGTCGATTAGTAACCGTCTAGAACTCTATATCTTTGGAAGCTAGGAAATTTGTTGGTTTTTGTGGTTCTGCAAGCTTGGGGCAGCTTTTGGCGAAGTGGCCATATACATGACAGAAGTTGCATTTGAAAGGGATATGCTCGTAATCCATATCTTGAATGTGGCTCCATTCTCCTAATGTGAGCTTTAGGGCCTCCGGGAGCCCTTTTTCTAGATTCACCTCTACGCAGATACGGGCACATCGGTACTGACCCCCTTTTGGTTCTGCAGTATCTAGATAGTGTCCTAGATTATTACCAATGTCAATCAGAGTGCTTTTCCCCCAAAGATGAAGAGGGAGGTTAGGTAGTCTTACCCAGACTAGAGCGGTAGTGATCTCTGCTTCTGGGTTAAACCCCAGAGACCATGGGGCTAAGAGCAGACCTCTCGAGCCCATGAAGAAAGGGCTCGAATGAAAGACTAGGTCTCTTTCTTCTTTATTTGAAAACAAGAATACAAAAAACTCTCGTCCAGCTGCAAAGAGAGAGACCTGTCCTTGCAGAAGAGGGTTCCAATGTTCTACGATCCAGAGCTCCACCACCTTAGGGCTGGGCCACAACCCTGTGAACTTACCAATGAGGGCTTGCTCAGAGAGGATGCGAGCTTTCTGGCATGGATCTGTAGGAGAGAGCTCCAGAGAAGATATCTCGTCCATCTTTTTCACGAACTTGGATGAAGTGTGAGAAGCTGCCTGAGGAGCGGCAGCTTGAACAAGGGCCTTGAAGGTGGCGAGCTGGGCATGAGAGCCCATTTCTTGAGAGAACTCCATGTTGAAACCACGAGGATAAGTGGCAGCCAAAGGGAATCCCACGCTAAGGCACAAGGAGGGGCGATAGCCAACGATCCAGCCAGATCTGCGTAACAAGGGAGGCGACGGCTAGGGAAACCCTAGCCGTGGTTCAGAGAGCCGCTCCACCATTCTCTTCTCTCTTTGATTGAGCCATTCTATATATATATATATATATATATATATATATATATATATATATTGTTATATGCATATAAACCTTGCTTATTTTTTTTAATAAAGTCATAAAACTCTATATTGTCTTACCAAAAAATCTATATAAAGGAGGGCATGTTCTCATCCCTCACATCCACAAACTCTTTAATCTAGTGGTCAAGTAAGGGTTTCCTACACCTTGGACTCAAGCCTCATTATTCCTATTTTCAAAAGTGGTTATAAAAATGAACCCTCTAATTATCGGGCTATTATGATTAGCCCTCTCTTAGCTAATTTATATGGTATTATCTTAGAAAAGAAGATCAATGAATGACTAGAAGTGGAAGGTAAGCGGGTTAAAGGCCAAGCAGGTTTTAAAAGGAATCATTCAACCACGGACCACCTCATTACACTTAGGATCATTGCAGAGGAATGTCATAATAATAAGTTTGACCTATTTTGTTGCTTTGTGAATTTTATAAAATATTTTGATACAGTGCCTAGAAATAACCCGTGGAATAGGCTAGAGGAGCTTAACGTTCCTTTTGAGTTAAGAGATTCCGCGATAAGGTTATACGAAAAGGCCATTGCCAAGTTTAAGAATAATGAGGGGTGAACAACAGACATAAATTGTAATATTGGAGTTAAACAAGGTTCCCCCCTCTCCCCTACCATTTTTGGCATTTACATTGATAAGCTATAAAAGTGTTTAGAAGAAGTAGGTTGCGTTAATACAATCTTAGCTGTGATAGTTATCATCCTCCTACTTTATGATAATGATATTTTTCTTATGGTAGGGTGTCCTTCTGATCTCGATAAGCAATTAAGAATTCTTAAATATTTTTTCTCTAACATGGGTATGACTGTTAACATCGACATGACAAAAGTCATGATTATAAAATATAAGAAATACACCTATGCAAATTATAATAGAAATATAGAGGAAGTGACTTCTTACAAGTATCTCGTAATTGATATCCATCACAAGCTCAATTGGAACTAAGCATTGAGAAAAGGATTAATGGAGGGTGGGAAACTTATTTTGGTCTTGAAAATAACTATAAATCAACCAATCTAGTCATGTGGGATAAAAAGAAATTCCTCTTTGAAACTCTTGTCATCCCTGTTATCTTGTATGGTTGTGAAGTATGGGAGTGCAACATTTCTAGAGAATCGTGGAGGAAGATTGAGCAAATCCAGAAGCGGTTTATAACGTATAACCTCAAAACTAAAAGCAATACACCTTATCCTATTATCCTTATAGAAGTGGGTCTTTCCCCCATCGAGAGCATGGCTATGACTAGGTACCTAATGTACAAGCATAAGATAAATGACATGGGAAATGAGAGACTTCCTAAAATTTCTTTAAACTCAAGTCAAAACCAAATATGCCTCAAGCGGTGTTGATGTAAAGATACCATGGCTTGGTTAAACCATTGGGGCATTAATGAAAATGACATTTTGCAGAACATTGATAATGCCAAAAATATTATTACTTCTAAGTTTAAAGAGAAATTATGGTGTGAGGAAAACTTAGTGGTTAAGAGAAAATTAGGATACTATAAGGAGGTCATTAATCCTAACTTGGAAGATCAGAAGTATCTCTCAGTAGTAACTAGCTCATGGAATAAAATTAATATAGCCAAGATTAGAACAAACTCTCATGAACTCCATAGTGAAACAGGGCGTTGGTCTATTCCTAAAAATCCATGGGCGAAAAAGGTTTTTCATTTATGTGACTCTATGAGCGTTGAGGATGAAAATCACTTTCTCTTAGAGTGCCTTTCTTAAACCCAAATTAGATATGGGTATAGGATTTTCTACAATACAAACCTTTATAATTTCCTAACTTTCCAAAACTATAGTGAGTTTGGAAAGCTTCTTGGCAATATTTTTGAGCATATGAAAAAGATTTTAAAGTAAGCCAAGTATTATCCTTCTTAAGGTCTCATAGAACAAAGTTGGTCTTAGTGGATGTTAATCATCATCATCATCATCATCATTTGGTGGCTTGAGAATGAAGATCCCATATTACTGATGTATCCAAAAAACACTTAAAATTGTTATATCATATATGCATTGTTTAAGCTGGATATTAATGCATTTATAACGAAAATAAATGGTTGATGCCCATATATATTAATAACAATTTGTCATTATTTTAAGTAATGATCATTTGTACTTTTAGAGTGTTGGCCTCTTTTCCTTATTTACGTGACCCAGGTTCAACAACAACACAAAACCAACAAAACACCCAAAGACATCGGCCTAACAGAGCAAGCTCAGTCGAAAACATCCATGAGGTAGGTGCAGTCTCACTTGAGATATCTTAATGTGTAACTACCAGAACCATGTTTCTGTAGTTGGCAAGGAGTATAGTCCCTTGGTGCACGGCCAAGGCGCTCGACAAAGATGGAGGGATGGAGTTTGTTACTATGCGACAGAGGTGCAACCGTGTGCCACAACCAACGTGCGACAAACCTTTGTCCTTAAAAACCTTGATATTGGTGCAATAGTGTGATGCAAATGATTCCCTTGAAGTAAATGACTATGGTGTGACTTATATTATGACTTGATAGTGTTAAACATAAACTAATACTTCATTCATTCACCACTTACCAGTATTGCAACATTCGCTCACACAATAACTGTAAATAATGGAAGATAATCAAACATTCAACATTGAAAGTTAAACATTCAACCATTCACATATACCATTCAACATTCATAAACACAGGAAATAACGTGGAAACCCATCTGGGAAAAACCACCAAGGTGCTCTTCATCTGGCATGAGAAATATAGGTAGCACCTTGCAGTCTGCAACTTACAGACTATTCTTAAGATATGTCTTTCATCTCAACTCTTCTTGCTCTCATGCTCTTTAGTTTATTCTTCTATCTACTCCTATTGATCCGCACACAGCCTGGATCGACTCTTCTACTCTACTATCTGTGCACTCAGCTGCAAATCAACTCCTACAAAATGGTCTATGCACTCAGCTGCAAATCCGTGGCTCAACAACCTACTATTATCAGACTTCTCTCTAAGTCAGCAATTAATTACTACAATCCTTCTTAAGATAACCCTTATACAGAGCGGGTTCCTCCTATTTACAGTATTTACAAGACCGCGCAGGGTTGACTGAGTACAACTCAGTTATTACAGACTCAAGTAGCTATAAAATATCTTTCATTACATTAATTTTGGCCCATACCTAGCCGCAAAAGTCTTGTATTACATTAACCATGACCATAATTAGTCGCAGAAATGTCTTTCAGCCTGTCTACACAGGTCATAACTAGCCGCAAAACTGTCCTTTAGTTTCCCATTGGTTCGTCCTTCTGCAGTCTTCCTTGACTTGTACCTGTTCAGCCTTAACTCTTCTACCTACCAATGTTCCACCGACTTGGATTTTCCTTTCCTCATCGCAGCTTCCTCTGCTCCTTTCCTCGTCGTAGCTTCCTCTGCTCTACACTTGCGCTTCTTCCTTTACCTGCCTTTCTCAGTCGCGCACATGTTTCATCCGTCTTATGTTTGCACGTCAGATTCTTCCTTATGCATTTTTCCTGGCCCAATAAGACCCCAACACTCACATGTGGCTTGTCCATAGCCACTAAGCAAAATTTAGCAAAATTTAAAGTGTCTGCAAAATTCAAGATTCTAGCGCAGATTGCGCCACAGGTCCAACCTTGTCCTGAAATTCCTTCAAAATTTGTTGCACCGTGGAAACTTTCTCTGTTACTTCCTCTACCTGCTTGGCCAAATGCTCCACATGGTCAAAACTAATATGTTTCGATGGTCCCTCTTCCAATGACTGAGTGATATGTTGGAGCTTCTGTTGTACAGGCTAAATAAGCCTTGTAACTCGCTATGCCCCCAATTGATGTTCTGTCATCTCATCGTTTCTTTTCTGCTCCTGGTCACAGAACACTTCCTACTAAGTTGCTTCAACTCTGTTACCTTTGCGATCCTTTCTTTGATCGTCAGCTTCTTCATGTCTGCCTTCAGTGCGGTGATTTTCAAATCAGCTTGCCACACATCTTCCTTGATCTTCTCCATGGTTTCATCCTCCAGAATCACTTCCCACACCGCGGAAACGGATTCAACTACCTCAGTGTAGTGTTTTTCTCCTTGTCTTATCCTTTCAGTAGCCTCGGATGCTACTTTATTGCATTCTTCAAGCACCTCAGGAGGTGTGCTTGGTGTGTGTTATGCCTTTAACTCCTCGACATGTCTCCTTAGGTCTGTAGCAATCTGGGACAGGTGTGCTACCTTAGAGGCCATATCAACATCTTCTTGGCCTTCTTGCAAGGGAAACTTTGCGATTTCTTCCTTGACGGCTTCAATAAGTGTAAGGCGGCTCTGTTCTCGTGCCTCAATTTTGTGCTCTTTTTCTCAAAGGATGGCCTTACGCTCTTTCACCTTCCTTTTCTGCTTGGTAGTCTGATATGCAAGAGCATTCTCACGAATTTGTATTTCGGTTGCCGCCACATGCTGAACAGTATAGGCTTCAGCTAACTTGAGTTTAGAGAAAACATATATAGTGTCTCAAACCCAGGTGTCCCTATCTCCAATGCGCATGCCTGGATGTCTATCTTCACTGGTGGCAATAGGAGTGGTGTTTCTAACACGTCATTCAGATCCACGCCGTAAGTCTCAACCTCAACTGTGCTTTTGACCTCATTGATAGTCTCAGTTAGCATGTTGATATGGTTCGCTAGCTTTTCAGTGAGGTGTAGATGCTTTTTACTTAAGCCCTTCAGACTGGATTTTGCGACCTCTGCAGTTGCTTCTGAAAGCAAGATGATGTACTCCTCAGCTAAATTGACAGTGTTAGCCATCTTGTTAGCTTTGCGCTTTTTGTGCTGCGGCTAATGCTGCTCTTTGCTCCATGCCTCTTCCCGGGCCTTCTGCACATCCTCATTAGTAGGTGTGTCTTCAGAGTCATCATCTTTATCCTTGTTATTCTCTCCATCATCATCATCAGAGCTCGATGACTGATTGCCTTTCTCGTCACCACCGTCATTTCCTTTTCCATCCACTTTTTCATTGCCTTGACCATTCCCTTGGCCATTGTCCCTTCCTTGGCTAGTTCCTTGGCCATCTCCTCCCTGATTTCCTCCTTGGTCCATCTGCACGTCGCCCAGTATGCACCATTCCACAGGCCAATCTTGGACGACTATGTCTACATCCACATCAGTGATTATGAACCCCGCTTGGTGCGCTTTCTTGTCTGGGTCCCATCGCGGCTCCAAGATAACGTTGTGAAAACCAACCTGAAATTTTATAAATGAGGCATATCTTTGCACTGTCGTGGCTTTTACTATATGTGTCTACTTTATTACATCGTGCAGTGCCTCACCGTGCAGAAAGAACTAAATGTTATTGTCCTTCTGCCAAATCCTGTCCTCCTTATCCTCCCAAAGGTTCTGATACTTTGTGCCAAGGAAAAGCACTGGGACATCCAGCCACTGGTAGTGCAGTGGGTTGGACCAAAGAATAAAGGAAATCAAAATGAGAAGCCAGGAGTAGTGGAATTTATCCTTAGTGTCCTCCTACGCCTGCTTCGCATCATCTATCAGTTCATTCAACAAGTATTGTGACTAGTTGAAGATTACGCCCGCTGCGCACTGTTCAACAAGTTCTACCGCCTTGGCGGTGCATTTATTGGGCCTCATATTGTGCAGCAGCTTGTAAGATAGGATTTTTACTGTGAACCTCACTATGTTGTCCTCTATAGGGGCAATGAGGAATCCCCAACCTGCACGCTGAAGATCATATTTCTGCTTCATCTTGGTCGTATCTATGTTTGGGTATAGGTACGATGTAGGGTCTTCTCCTACCTTTAGCAGACTCATTATCCACGAGATGAGCTCGATGTCGACAGGGTAGGGTTGATTGAGCCATAAATATCCTCTGTGAAAATAGATGAGGAGATGTCGGACATATGTAGTTACTTGCGTGCTCTGACCAAAGTGTAGCATGAGCAGCAATTTCAAAAACCCAGTGCTGTCAACAATGTTGGCCCACTCCATTGGTAGTACGAGATGGGGATCAGGCAGCACAAATGGAATTGTGACGATGTAATTTTTTCCTTCTAATCCCACCTGCTTGCGGGTGTCAACATACTCAAACTGCAGCTTGGACATCTTCAGTAGTATATCCATCAACAGGGGTACACCAGTAGGGATCCAGGGCATCGCTAAGGAGGAGCGCACTTTTACCGGAATCTTCGCCTCCCACACATCGGCTCTCCTTGGTCTAACATAATGTGGTAATAGGTTCTGCTCTTCCATGGTGGCACCAACGTCTCTGTGTGGTGGTGAGTCTGGTGCATCCTCCTCCGACATGTCCTTAGCAGGAATATCCATAGCGGCCTTAGCTTTACACTTCTTAGATATCTTCGCCCTTGATGATTCTGGAACCTCTCTCAGTAGTACAACTGGTCATGGACCTATAACTAGTGGGTTAATAGGCAGATTCTGAATAGGGTTCAGCCCGGGGCCTGAACCAGAGGCTGGAACAGGGGTCGAACCAGGCGCAGGATTTGTCTGCTTCCTTGGTCATGCCATCATTTCTAGTTCTTGTTCTTGCTTCTGCACCTCTGGTGACACAATTTCTTCTTCAATCAGACATGGTGAAGTGATAGTCATGTTAGATTGCTTAATCATGCTGTAAATCTCAATAACCATTAGCTTCGGCTCAATCACTCACAATATTTGGTTCATTCTTCTTTTGTTTGTGCACGTAAAAGAATTCTTGTCGCTCAAGCCTCATATTTATAGGGATGCGTCCAACCTACATGCAATTATTCGGTGGTAGATCAACATCTTGTTGATCACATGGGACTCTCCTTCGACGCATTCCACATCAATTCATCTACTCGAGTTCTGAGTTGTACGTATCAGGAAAGTTATGGCAGTTATGACAGAGATGACTAATGTGACCAAAAAGCACGCCGTCATTCTCCTCGGACTCATCGAATTAATGATGCTTTGCTGTCATAACTGCCTATAACTTTTCAGATATCCGGGCTTTAATGATGGTGAGTTGTCATTCCTGCCATTTACTGCGATTTACCTGCTTTTGCCATAGACGTGCGACAGGAACAGTTTCCAAGGATAATTTTAAGAACCCCCCCGAAATTTATATGTATAAAAAATGGGCGAATCCCCCCGATATATAGGAAAACTTGAAGGCGATTTTATCAATAATATAATATGTATATATAATTTTTTTAGCGAATCTTTCATTTTATTATATAATGTTGTAAAATCTTGGCGAATCTTTCACTAAGTTATAGGATATTGTAAAATTTTGGCGAATATTTCATTACATAATAGAAAATTGTAAAAAATAGCGAATATTTCACTGATTTATAAAATATTGTAAAAATTGGCGAATCTTTCACTGATTTATAAAATATTGTAAAAATTTGGCGAATTTTTTTCCAGGAAGACTCGCCACCTCTTTGATTCCTAAGAAAGCACAATTCTTTGTGCTTTCACTTTACCTTCTAACATGTTTCTCATCGACCTATTGCTAGGCTGGACCTTATGCATTTAATATGCCAATCGAAGCTCTAAGAATGACTTCATGTAAGAGATGTCACCCTCTACTATTGGTGTGTATTGTAGCTTCCCTTTGTAATCCTTTCATTGAAGGACTCTAGGGTCAATGGGATTATCTAGGATGACTATTTCAGTACCAAGGTTTATCATGTTCAAGAGTTTTTTACTAGGGTGTAACCTTAACTTGGGGTTAAGAAGCAACTACCCAACAAAGTTATCATACACATAACTCAACTATTTGATGATGCAGAGCATGGGGACTTAGAAACATAAGGGTTGTTTCTAAAACTCCCCAGCAAAATCGACTGAAAGTTGGCGATCCATAATCATAGGTATTAGCGGGAGTACTTTGAGTTCGAGTAGGCAAAACTTAACACCACCGTGTCTTTTTCCAAGAACTCTCTTTGGACGAGAATCTCAGCGATAAGATGTGTAAATATAATAAAATCATAAAATCTACCATTTTATTGAAATGGAATCTTCCTTTAAAGTTTAATAGAGCTCATAAGCTATATAGATTTAAGCCTTCCATAAAATACTAGTATCAACATGTTAACATAAGCATGATATTATGCATTATAATAAATAGATTTCTATATTTCTAGAGTTACAAAACCAAACTAATAAGCATATTAGAATGAATTGAATTTGAGATAAGAAGGGTACTTTTTAATGACTAATTCCAAGGAAGCCCACGTGTATATAACCGCATCACCATGCTTATTTGTCTCTTTTTCATGTCTATGAAGATTTGAAACTATGGAATTCCTAATAGTTCTATGGAGCCATTGGAGACAAATTTGGGTTTCTAAAAGTTCTCTTTAGGTGTATACAATACTATGATATGCATTTCCTCCTGGGATGAGTTTCAATCAATCTTTTGGAAGGGATGAGTTTCAATCAATCTTTTGGAAGGAAACAAAACACGTAATGTTGATGTACCATAGTAACCCCTCGGAGATGTTATTGGTTGAGATGAAGGACAACTTTGAAGACATAAATGTTAAATGACCTTCTTAACTCACTCGAAAAAGGGTATAATGTAGATCCAATAGATGAAGTTATTTAAGACTTGATTGCAGCCCCTCCTATAGTAACCCCTCGGAGATGTTATTGGTTGAGATGAAGGACAACTTTGAAGACATAAAAGTTAAATGACCTTAACTCACTAGAAGAAGGGTATAATGCAGATCCAAAAGATGAAGTTATTTAAGACTTGATTGCAGCCCCTCCTAGGGAAGATCTCGGTGATGAAAGTTATGGTGAATATTTTATTGAAGATGTTGTCCATCCTCTTGCCCAAAGCAGCTAGTACATACTTGCATCATGAGAACATTTCAGTAGTGACCACATCTTCCATCGGGTACAAGGGCTTGGTAAGTTGGTAAGTCATCATGATAATCCATTTCAAATTTCTAAATACACATCTTCCATCCTGTACAATGTTCAGTGCAACAACGTCTAAACTTCAGCCCACTCACCGTGCGTGTCTTTCTGTCTTTCTAGCCTTGGTAAGTTTGTAAGTCACCATGATAATCCATATCAAATTTCTAAATACAGTGACAAATATTTACATGAATTGAAGAGAACACAGTGGAAAAACCTTTCAAAAATGATGATTTTTCAAGTGCCCTAATTCCTTCATTTAATGAAAAACATGAAAATCAAAATGATGATGACACCGACAAATGAAAAATAGAATGATGATGACATCGACAAATTTTGCTTGATTGGGTGACATAGATTGGTCCTAGATTATTGGTCATTTCATAAGGGATACATCCATGACATGGACATCAAAAGTTTGATGACAGAGGTCACAAATCTACACCTTATGACATCGACAAATTTTACTTGATTGGGTGACATAGATTGGACCTAGATTACTGGTCATTTCATAAGGGATACATCCATGACATGGACACCGAAATTTTGATGACAGAGGTCACAAATCTACACCTTCCATTTCCTTCAAGCTTGGAGTATTTCTTGAAATATGAGAACATCTATGTAGATTTCATTGAAATATGAGAACATTTATTTAGATTTTGTCTCTTGATATGGGATCCTAAAAGTTGTTCATCCTGAACGGATCAGATTGCTTTGATAATACCAGTTCATTCCACTGTAGAATAACTTTACTTACAAATTTTCTCTTGATTTGTAGAGGGTCTCTTTGTTGATAAAAAAGAAACAGTCATTCCAAATGAAACTGCAAAGAAACTTCCATATAGAAAACTGAAAACAATGCAACCCCTTTAATAGCAATTTACACTTTCAAGCAAGTAGACAGCACTCTAGATGAATCTCTCCAAACCAAACTACGATATGAGAGCTGCTATAAGACGTGGAATGACAACAACATAGCTAACAGTAAACCCCAATCAATGTCTATTCTAAGCCCCATGTGTTAACATGGGGCTTAGAATAGACATTGATTGGGGTTTATTGTTAAGGCATTCCTTGCATAAGGTCACCGGTTTGAAACTCCATGGGTACAATCCTATTAAAAAAAATGATGTTAACATATGAAGCTGATTCCATTGCTGTTTCCATGGCTAATTGAAAAAAAAAGATCAAGCTAATTCCATTGCCTACTTTTTTTCAGAATTTTATATGAATTGATTCAAAGTGATGTAAATGCAAGCTTTTTCTAAATTTCAAAGAGAAATATACATCTTTTCATTTTTTTAATTATTCAAAGAAAGGTACTAAGCTGCTTACAACTCTTATTCTTATTCTCTTTTGTTCCCTATCAATACCCACATGACTACATCAACTTGTGTTCACACAAAGATGGACATATTTCAGCAAGTTTAACAATATCCTCCCTCGGCCTCATGGGGCTTCGACCATAATAGGTGACTTGTTCCAACAAGTAATCTACCGCATCACAATATCTCCTTCAACTTAGATGGGTTTAACCCGGTGCCTTAAATGTGACTTTTGATGCCAACAAGTTCAACTTAGATGGGTTTAACCTGGTGCCTTAAATGTGACTTTTGATGCTAACAAGTAATAAATCCATGCATCACAATATCCTCGGACTTGCTCACTATTGATGCCAACAAGTAATCAATCCATGGAGCACAATATCCTCTTTCAGCCTAGTAAAAGCTTTGACCATAATAGGTGACGACGTACTAGCTATTGATGTCAATAAGTAATCCATCCATCTTCACAATACCCTTTTTAACTTAGTTGGGGTTTTGAACATAGTAGGATTGGGCTTATTGTTCTTCATTATTTAATGTAGACTAGTGACCACCCCCATATCAGAGCGAGCATGCAACCTAACCATTGATGACACATTTCATATGTATCTAATGATCCCAAATTGAAACAGGCTATTCCTTTATATGTGCAGCTTTCGCCTCCATGTGCTGTAGCATTTCAAATGATAAAAATATCACGTTTGCATTTTATAAGTTTGAAAATCTCCAGATTACATTCTTCCATATCTTAAAAGGAAGTAGTGCTTACACATATATACAGTCGTTCTACAATTTTGAGCTAGCATCTCTGGTGTTATGTTTAAACACCATACTTGAACCTCCACATTAATGGCCTCATTTATAATTTCAATCATCACCAGCCACCTTTGAACACAACATTTAATGCATAAATATGATAGCACTGACACTTCATAGCACAGAAACAACCTTGGCTACAATGATGCCGTGGACTATCTAGCTTGAATCTCAGAATCGCTTAGTACACTCAGGGCACCAAATTGCTCCAAACAGAGACAATTTGACTAAAGCCTAACATAGATGCAAGAAGAATCACCATTAAACCCGACAATAATTTTCCTCATCTTATGATCAAATTACCTAAATTTGGTTAAATTTGACTGCAACAACTATTCTTGATCAGTTGCAAATATAGCAGGTACACAAACAGGTTTCTGATTTCAAAGTTGGCAGAACAACAAAATTTGGAATTGTTTATTGAAAATATTTGTTTTTGACAAAACTGCAAAAGTTGCATAAATCTGCATTTTAAGATATTGTTTGTTGTTCTAAAATGTCAGGATGTCTATTAAAATAGTTTAATACAATTCCAATCCACTAAAGATGACCTTTGAGAAACATATTTTCTTTATTGGGGTACAGAAGTACAAGGCTCCAAATTTTTTAA
>LPNX010927803.1:0-13800 GCA_001517045.1 Pseudotsuga menziesii
CATATGTGCATGGAAAACTAAAGAAATAAGATGACATGGAACATGTAGAGGCCAATGTGCAACAAATTTTGATCCAAAAAGGGGGAAATTTAAAAGGAAACGGGAAAAAAAGAGGGGATCATCCAATTTACATTATTATGTTGGAATATTCATACTCTTTTAAGTTTGCACTTCTATACTAGTGGGTATGTTTTGTTGCTGTCATCTTGTAATTAATAAGATCTTCGTATTTTTTTTGTTGATCTCATTATCTCAGCCTTACACCATTATCATTATCTTATGAATCTACTATGCATGTTTTTCAAAAAGGTTTTCATGATTAGTTGCACTATATGGTCATTCTACAGTAATTCTCTTATGTGTTATTTTATTTATCTTCTAATCTCCATTGAGACTAGCAGAAGGCATGCCTATCCTTTTAGCAACTAGTTTTTGGCCTTCTGCAAACTCTGCTGTTAATATGTCAATGCCACTATGTTATGTTTAATTATCTCCTTTGGTACTCTCCTACTTAAGTGCTATCCAAATTACATGTACACACACCCTCTGTCTCAATGCTTTTCTATCATATATGTGCATGTGCATAGTCATGGCTCTTTTGCCATTATCTACTTTTTCCTTCAAATTTTTTTTTGGTCAGCATCATTATGACAGATATTCATCAACCGCATCCTACCATGACAAGTGATACCCTTTTTTTTGGAGCAAATGCTACTCATATTATATAGAAAATAAAGATGAGTAGCTACCTTATTACAACAAGTGCTGGAATAAGGTCCAATAGGAACTCATAGATACATCTTTAGTACCTTGTTCAAGCAAAAACCCTCTGGCTTTGATCTGGGTACTTACGTAACACATCATCCAACCACAACTTTTGAAAAGCAGAGGCAGTGCTTACAGTTTTTTCAAAACTACACTTTACAAAGCAGTTTCCAGAGAGAATAAAAGGCTGCAATCGATATACGGTGCCATAGACCAACATGAGTAAAGATCAATAAATACTAAATTGCAAAATTTTAATTTTTCATATTGTTTCTGACTTTTTTAGGTTGCTGAATTTTTTGAGTTATTGAAAGTTTTTCAGGAGTTTATGATTAGTAAGTTTTGCAGCTTTCCTGAGTTGATAAATACCCTTATCTTTTTGCCAATGCAGAATTTTGCAATACTGACCTTGAAACATCTGCTGAACTAATCTCCAACACAGGCAAGCAAACAGACACTCATAGAGTGTGCTTGAGAATCTCACTTTCGTCACACAACTGCCACTTGTCATCTAAGAATCTTCTTTTAGCTAACCTAGACTCTGTAGAACCTCATACAAATCTTGCCATGCAAGAACTCTTTGTTTGTAGGATACCCTGTAAAAGGCCAAACATTGTTCATGCAAGAAATCCATCAAAACTCAACATCTGAAGAAGACCATCATATATTCAAAATTGGGGCTAAGGGAGTCTTTTGGGGCATAAGAAGATAAAGCTTCTTGCTATTAAAGTAAACATTGAGCTTATCGTAAGCCGATTCCAATCACAACAAATGGGGCCCTGCAGGGGTTTGTTCATTTTGGGGATATCCTCATCCACTATAAGGTTTTCCAACTGAGTCCAAATAGCCCTCTCTGTTAGAGGACAACAAAGCTTTAACACAAGCCAATGTTCTCCAATCCATCCAAGCCCTGTAATCTGTTAGTGATAGTGTTTATGATCGCTAATAATTTGTTAATCTTGACTTGTTCCTATCATGTTTCATTAAGTCTCATTATTTGACTAATAAAACAAATCGTGACATTGCAGTTAAATACCCAATCATATTCTTGAGTTCTAGATCTTTTGTGGATCTTGTCAAATCCAATTTAGATGGAGTGTTGAGAGATTCTCTCCATAAAGTTAGGTGGTTGTTCTAATACTACATTCAGAGTCGCCTTATCTACTTGACATCACTCGTGGAGAGTAGCACAAGAATACAGCTTTGATAGTTGAGACTTGAGAGTAGACTTTTTACCTGTTATACCAAATTGTACATGACGATGTTTACCCTCATATTTGCTGCACAGATCAGGGTGAGATTAATTTTTGCAGTGCAGAGATGTCATGATTGCTGAGATGCTATATCTTGTGGTTGCCATATGTTGCCTTGCAATGATACCATGTCATTTTGTTATAGTGCCAATTGCATGCCTCGAGGATATGTCATTATGGATTTATGGTTTTTATCGATGATTGTGCTAGATGTTTCTCATGTTACTTAGTAAGTTGATTCTGATAAGCTAGTAGAAATATTATGTAGGCTAGTACTTAAAAGTGATTTTTGTTTTATGCACATGCCAGTAACTACCATCTCTTGATCCTTACAGGGACCATAAATCTCCTTTGGCTCCACCTATGAATAGTCCATCTCCGTATCATTCCACCTTTGTGTCTTGAAACCATTGGCTCAGACTAGACAGATTGACACTCAAATTCCCCTCTATAACCCCTTCACCATGATGAAAATGGTGGGGGAGGTCTAGATAAGATTTTTCTCAAACATGTCTCAAAACTGGAGAAGGAGATAACAGGAAGCTAATCATAATTACAAGCAATAACAGGAAGCTAATCATAGGCTTCATTTTGGGCTCTGTTTGTGCTCTCTCTGTGGTGGAGGCTCAATTGGGTATTTCAGAGATTGCAATCACAGCCCATGATAACAGTAGGAGCCCCATTGCAGTAAGGTCCCATTTTTGGTAGTTGCAGGATTTTTAGTGTGGATCACTGGAGTGCTGAGGATAGGAGCGTTCTTTTTGTTTGGGGATTGCATTTAAAGCAGCCTAGCTGTGTTTAAGAGGCCTATTTGGGTATTTGCAGGGATTGCATTGAGAGCCCAACACTGGCCTGTTTGGATACTTTGAAGGAATTGGAAGGGTGAGGAGTGGCCTATTTCAGCAGTGCAAATAATGTATTCAAATCTCAATAGGTCAATGGAAGTCTGAGTACAATATCAGGCCTTCTTGGGTGTTGTGGGGAATGCATTGAGAGCTCAGAAGATAACAATGGAACCTTGCTCATTTGTGAAGGTTTTGGTTGGAGGGTTGGCACAGAGAACCCCAGTCTCATCGAAGCCTACCAGAACAGGTGTCCATCCTACTACTTCTCCGTGCTTCTGTGAGATCAGACTGCCTAATCTTCCCCCTCAGACTGTAGTAGCCCCCCTAATTTCCCCAAGGTCATCTGACCCAGATGTTCATAACATCTCGGCCAGCTTCCATCTTGAGCAGATTGATTTGAAGAAGTTGTCTTCTTCTTGTTTGGGGTACTCAAAACCATGCTTGGAGATTGTAGTATATGCTGGAAGACAGGGATCAACCTGTGGTGTGGCTCTAGGAAAGCTGTTGGGGAAATTTAGAGTCCCTCTGGACCTTGAGGCTGCCAATGAAAAGGCCATTGTTTTCCACAGTGTGTCTGACCAATTGCCTAAAATTCAATCTTGTTTAATCTTGCACTGGCTGAACTAAAGGACTGACCAAATACACCTCCTTCTGCACAGTAGCCTTACCTTCGTAATGCCCCCACCACCTAAGGCATCATGGGCTTTCCACAGCCTCATCTAAATGTATAACTCTAATAGCCCTAAATAGAATAGCCCGAATAAACCTCAGCCCTAAGAAAACTAAAACCTTATAACTGTAAAAACTAATATGGCTCAAAGGCCCTGTAAAAACTAATATGGCGGCTGTTATTCACTTTTATTACTCTTGTGTTATCAAGGGCAAAGCCAAAGGATTTCTTATATGTTAAACCATTTTGTGGATGGGTTTAAATTGGAAAATCTAAGCTAGATGGTGCACAGATGCATTTCAATGTTAGAGCTCAGCCAGACCTTGGGTATGTGTTTCAGTTCGAGTCATCAATCTAAATGCCGTCTGGGTGAATATTCAATCGCAGCAAAGATCCCAGCAGGGTATTTTCTAATATATAAAATGAATAGTCAGAGTAAGACTAGGGCCTTCACCACGAAAGAAGCTTTATCCTTTCTTCTGTGATGGAGATAACATGGGCTAGGGATAGTTGCAGTGGAAGACCTTCTGGAAATTGCAAAGAAAAACGAAAGTAAAGCACTTTCTCTTGCGAGTAATGCATGCTAGCTTGACACTCGTCTTCAACCTAATTTAGCAGTTTATGAAAATTTCCCTAGATGCAAGGACCCAAGCGAGGAGAGGACGGGGAAATCGGATCAAGCCCTCATTTCAAAGGGTGCAAAGAAGTCTGAATCACTATGATAGTAAGGATGGAGAGTTTAGGAATCAAAGATTAAACACACTACAGCGTACCTCCAAGAATGAGATGCAATGGCTCTCCAAAGTGCCTCCTCCAGCACCAGAGAAACCCACCACAAACGTGCCACAAACCCACGACCACAAAACGGTGAATAGACGCCCCGAAAACGCTGCTACGGTGAATAAACGCCCTCTGCAACAGCTTCTTAGCTTTCATGAAGCGCACAGGCATCGCAGGCAGAGGCAGGACTGGTGAAGCGCACAGGCATCGCAGGCAGAGGCAGGACTAGTGAAGCGCTCGGGTGAAAATGTTGAATAAAAAATACCCCAGCATATTGGGTATTTAAATAGTAAAAAAAAAACCCTAAATACCCCTAATATACCCCCAAGATATTAATTTTAAATTTTTTAATTTTAACCCCCCCAATATGAACGGACGTGATATCGTATTGGTCCTTAGGTGACGACCCCGTGAATTTATCAAAGAAAAATCATAATCCTTTATGAAGTTTAAATCCATTAAAGCACTAGTTGAAAATGAAACAAGTCTCAAAATTAAATTTCTAAGGTCAAATAATGGTGGAGAGTTTATCGCAAATGAATTCAATGAGTATTGTGAAACTCATGCTATCAAAAGGTAATTTTCAGAACCAAAAACTCATCAGCAAAATGGATTAGTTGAGAGAAAGAACAAGATAGTTCAAGAAGCAGCTAGAACCATGCTTAATGAAGCCAAACTTCCAAGTGGCTATTGGAGAGAAGCAATATACACAATTGTTTATATACAGAACAAAGGACAACTTAGAGTAAATAATGACAAAACACCTTATGAGCTATGGTTTGGTAGACCAGCAGAGTCACTCAAGTACTTCATAGTTTTTGGAAGTAAGTGCTACATAAAGAGAGATGATGATAATCTTGGTAAATTTGACTCCATAACATATGAACACATATTTATTGGTTATTCATCTACCAAAAAGGCATACAGAAGTTACAATCTAAGATCACACAAGATCATATAAAGCGCAAGTGTAATTCTTGATGACATCAAACCAAGAAAAATTAAAGCTCAAGAAAATAAGGATGATGAATAAACTGATGATGAAGAGAAATATGAATATTCTCAAAAGGAGGATTTTTTAAAGGAAGAGAAAGATAAATATTCTCAAAACAAGGAGTCTATAAAAGAAGAAGAGGAAGATGAAGATTCTTAAAAGCGGGAGGACTTAAAACACAAGAAATAAAGTGAAGATGAAGACTCTCCTAGATCTGATACAAATACTCCATCTAGAATAATTCAGAAGAATCATCTTGAAAATCTAATCATAGGTGACAAAGATGCAGGAGTTAGTACAAGAAGAAGACTAATGTTTCAACAAAAAGCATTAATATCATTGGTTGATCCAAAAAAAATTGCAAAGGCTAGCAAAAATCATCATTGGATCAGTGCCATGAATGGTGAGTTGGATCAAATAGAGAAAAACAAAACTCGGGAACTTGTCCCAAGACCAAAAGGCATGAAAATTATTGGGACCAAATGGATCTTCAAAAACAAGTTTAATGAGGATGGTCAAGTCATAAGAGACAAAGCCATAATAGTATGCAAGGGATATGCTTAAATAGAAGGTATTGACTTTGAAGAAACTTTTGTACATGTGGCAAGACTTGAAGCCATTAGAATGTTTTTAGCATTTGCATGCTATAAAAACTTCAAAGTATACCAAATGGATGTAAAATCTACGTTCCTTAATGGAGAACTTGAACAACAAGTCTATGTTGAACAACCTGAAGGCTTTCTATTATCAGAAAATAGAGATTATGTTTGCAAACTAAAAACAACACTCTATGGCCTCAAACAAGCTCCAAGAGCATGGTTCTCAAGACTGGGAAAATTCTTGAAGCAACAAGGATATAAAAGAGGGGCCACTAACAGTAATCTCTACATAAATTTTGAATATAAAAACATGATCATTGTTGTTGTCTACGTTGATGATACCATATTTGGAAGCGATCTACAGGTGAATTGAGTGTTAAGTTTGCTTCAAAAATGAAGGTGTTTGAAATGTCAATGTTGAGTGAACTAACATTCTTTATTGGCTACAAGTCTCTGAATTAGAGAAAGGGATATTCATCTCTCAAACCAAATATATCAAAGATATGTTGAGAAAGTTTAAAATGGGAGGTTCAAAACCATTTAGTACTCCTATGGTCACGGGTTGTAAATTAAGGAAGGATGAGGAGTCTTTGGAAGTAGATCATACCATGTATAGGTCACTGATTGGTAGTTTTCTATATGTAACAGCTACAAGACTAAATGTTATGCAGTCTGTAGGCTTGGTCGCCATATTCCAATCTACCCCCAAAGAAACACATGTGGAAACAGTAAAACTAATCCTCAGACATTTGAAAGGAACTATGGAGTATGGTTTATGGTATCCAAAAGGAAAGGAATTCACTATGAAGGCATTTATTGATGCATATTGGGAAGGAAGGAATTCACTAGAAAAAGCACCAATGGAGCATCATTTTACTTGGGAAATTGCTTCGTATCATGGCTAAGCAAAAAGCAGTCCTCTGTTTCGCTCTCGACTGTAGAAGCCGAGTATATTGTTGTGGCATCATGTTGTACTCAAGTCATCTGGATGAAAAAAAATTAGAATATATACTTGTGAAATATGAGGACCCAATTATGATACATTGTGACAACACAAGTGCTATAAACATATCAAAAAATCCAATTATCCATTCCAAGACCAAGCACATTCCAATAAAATATCACTTTTTAAGAGAACAAGTGTCACAAAATGTTGTCAAATTAGAGTATGTTGATACAAAGGAACAAATTGCAGACATCTTTACTAAACCACTATCTCGAGGGTCCTTTGTCTATCTCAAACAGAAGTTGGGGGTTATCTCTCTTCCTTAGGATAAACCGGAAATTGTAGCGTGTCACAAAAGGTGGATATAGTCAACACAGGGAGTTTTGAGATCCTTTGTCATTAATGTCAAAGGGGGAGAAATTTGGAGAATGGTTTTCATCAGTGGCAAAGGGGGAGATTGTTGAGTATGATTGTCATTGATGTCAAACAAATTCATTAATAACAATGGAAAAGGATATCAATTCAATCATCACCATGTTTAGTCAAAGATGTCGAAGGTTGGTATTGACTTATTGAATTATGATCGAGTTTCTATCAGTCAAATTCGACCTAGTCGACCTATTGTCAACCATTTTCAATCGAAGTTGACCACTTGTCGATAATTGCCAAGTCGAAGTCGACCTCTTGTCGACCATTTTAGTCGAAGTCGGCCTCTTATTGACCATTGTCAGTCGAAGTCTGAAAGTTGGAATCGACATAGTCTAGTTCGAAATTGAATCAGCAAGTCTAAACCATAGTTTGACACTATAATCAACAAAATTGAAATCGATAGAGTCTAGTTCAACATCAAAATCGATAAGTTAGAATCGACAAAGTTCAGTTCGACATCAGAATTGACAAAGTCGAAACGATGGAGTGAGAAATGTTGGAATATGCAGTGTATATTTGAATTTGATTCTCGACATCGAAATCAATCGATCGGATTCAAAATTGAAAATATCGACATACTATAAATCAACAGATAAAAGGTTTAGAAGTTGACGTGTCTAAGTTGGGATTGTGAAGTTGAAATATTTCATAATCATATTGTTAAAACTCGCAAGTTTAAATAGACAAGGTAATTCTAAATTAGTTCTCTTTGTAAAGGGTCACGATGAAGAGTTTTGACTATTAGACAAAGAGGCACAATTGAAGGTGTATAAACAAGGATTTAGACTTTCAAATAAGTGTCTCTGTACACACAGATTGAAAATCATAAAGTGTAGAAAGCAGAGAAACGCATAATCATCTAAGGGTGGTAGGGAGGCGCAAGGAAATGCAATAAAAGCATGCAGGAAGTCGTAGCTTCCTTCCAGTCGTTGCTGGTAATAAGGGTGTCAATGCATTCTTCAGTTGCAGCTGAAAATCTTGAGTGTTGTAACATCCAACAAGTTGATGCTTGCAAAATATTTGTAAATATAACTTTGTAGTAATAGAAAGTGTTTGTAGTCTTTTATTGTTAGGTTTTCACGATAAAATTATGTGTTGAATTTTTATAGTTGTTTTTATTTTAAATAAAGTGATAAAAATTAAAGACATCTAAAGAGTGATTCACCCCTTCTCAATATTACTCAACTTTCCAACTATATTATTTTTCTTTAATACTATATTAAAGTTATTTACAAAGTCAATAATTTTATATACTCTTATTATTATTTTTCTTTACTTTTAAAATGGTAGATTAAAAATATTCGAATATTTTGTTACTTAAAAAGGTATATTACTAAGAGAAACTTATATGATGTAGGATATTTTGTTTTTTCATTTTGGACTTGTCAGAATAGGGTTAGTATTTACAATTCTTTAAATTATTTGTCTTAAGCCTGAAATTATATAATAATATATTATAGTCTAATCTATTTTGGATAAGGGAAATACTATATATGATGTAGGAGGGCATGTGCAAGAAGTTGATGAACCCTTTAGATGCAATGGTGGAGTGAAGTCATTCACTCTTCATCCAAAAAAAATAAATCAACCCAAGCAACACCGAACCTGCCAAGCCTAGTCCCAAGGCTGACAATGGTCATGCCAACTAGGCTAGTAAACAAAATCGCGTGCGCGTTTTAGCAAAGGAAATCGCGTGCGTGATTTCCTTTGCTAAAACGCGCACACGATTCTTACAACCTATTTTTTATTTTAAACCGGCCGAGGCCGTCTTTTTCTCATTATCGGCGCGGCTATTGGACGAAGGAAGGCGAAACCTCGACTGTCAATACGCGATTTTGGGTGTGATTGAGCCCTCCATCACCACCTTTGGATTAACCTTCCCTTTGTGAGGTATTTTCTTCAATTTTTTTCATGTTTTTTTCATTTTCTACATCAATCCCAATAGATAAATGTTGATTTTAAAGAATGGACTCGTAATAATAAACTTACTGTAATTCTACACCCCTATAAAACTCTAAAATCTAGTGCACCAACCACTAATTGAATGCAAGTTGGAGGAAGCGTTCAAAATTGAACCCTTCACAACCCTTCCAAAGGGTTCTAGCCCTTCCTAGAAGTGTAAAGTTAAAATTGTCTTTCAAAAAAAAATTAAAATTTGAATTTTACCCTTCCAATAAAGAAGGGCATAATTTATATCAACATTTCAAAATAAGTGCAACTTTTGAAATTATCCATCCATATAAATTTCTCTTCTCATTACATCCTCTTCTCTTTAAATTCTCATCTCATAGTCATAATTAAGGATTATTATGCCTACACATCCTCACTTTATAATACGAATTGGGTCAAGGCCTAAAGACAACCATAAAATATTAAATGTGTCAAGACACAAAGAGTAAGATACAATTATAAGTCTTATATTAAATTTATCTTATAAGTCTTTAATTAACAGTATAAACTAAGATTTGACACGTTGGATGGATTTGATCTTCTTATCATGAGTCCTTACCAATGTGATTGCAAGGCATTATTTGAAGGTGAAGTCAATAATTTTAGGTCTTCTTCCTCATTATCATGCCTTTTGGTAAGACAATAAAGAGGGTAGTGACCTGTATCAACATGGAAAATGTTTTAGGAATGGAGGTTATACACATTAATTGTTTTCATTAAATAATTTAAATTCCTGCCGATGACTATCGATTCAATGAACCGTGGACTGGTACAAAACACAACACATTTTATAGCCCCAAGCACTTAATTACACACACCTATAACTTTCTCAAATCTAGCCATTAATAAACTTATTTTGGTATTCTAGTTCAATTTAAAAGGAGTGTTGAGACTTAGAAATATAGTTAGTTGCAAGGATTCAGTTGACTTAGGCCCCTCCATCACATACATGTATGATTTCACAACAAGTGCTAAAAAACAATATTTGTTTTTTGCATTTTTTTTGGTGAAAAGGTTTGGCTAATTTATACCTGTCAAATAAAGGACAATTATTTATATTTCCCTTCATCTCTAAAGGGCTGAGAGAATAAATTCCCTTCTAATTGAAATTAAGACCCACCCTTCAAATTTGATCACTGGTTGGAGGTGCTTGCCATGAGAAGCATGGCTGCAAACCTCGTGAACACCTTGATTCCCAATCTAAACACCAAGAACTAAATAAGTGGCATTAGGGTGTCTAATAATCACCTTGTTTACATTGGATCCTATTAGTCTTGTATTGGCACCCACATTATTGTCAATACTATCACAAATAAAATTTCAAAATATATACAGTGTTATTGCTTTGTCAAAAAGGGGTGATATATTGATCAATTGTTCTTGAGATGAGATCTATGGCTTCTTCATAGTTCATCCTCATCAAAATGCTAATAATCTTCATTAAATTAATAAATGGCTTAGAAATTGATTACCAACTTCATTCAACAATAGCCCCTCTCATTAACAATAAATAGCTTATGAATAGACTAACACTCTAAATAGTTTATGCCGCCTATTCTTTACTGTAAAATTCAAGATCAATCTTTAAATTTACATGATAGATTTAGTTTATATGTCAATAGTTATACAGTTTTCAGTTCTTATATATGTCATTATATCATGTGTTTATATTTCTAATGATATTTTATTTGCATTTATGATTGCAGTGGCTACTATGGATCGTAACAATGCAGAGATACTGAGGTTCATTGGCCATTTGAGAGAGATAGGTTCAGCTTGGAGGGGTGGAGATGAGCTCCGCCGCTCCCTATCAGATTCATTGCTATCTATTGTTGATACGATCGCAAGATTGAATGATGCGCTGTATAGCATCGCATCTTACAGGGAGAGAAAAAGGCAACAATATGATGATGGCTTGAGTTACAATGAGGTAAAAAAGCTGAAAATAACAAAACAAGCCATCTATTCATTGTTTAGAGTGCCTAGGACAGATAACATACCGGAGATTAGTGGGCCACATATTTCTATTGAGTGGTGCACTTTTCCACCCATCAGAGACAACTAGATGGATAGGTGGTACATGGTTTTTGACACCCCCCCTCACAACAATAGGGAAGTACCGATGTACTTCCTCCGAAAATTGTATGCAGAGTTTGTGATGGGGAAACATGTCAACTATTTTGACATATTGGGCTTCCAGGGAGTTGGTAGGGGAATGCCCCAACATCGACCCCATGCTAGGCATAAAGATGCCAATCCACAGATACCTGCACCCCGTGCCCAGCTATCGAGGGCAGACATCCCTCCTGCACATGACATGGTTGCCCAGACACAGGATGCATTTTTTACTCTAGCTGAGATGGTCTCTTGACACATGGCCACTATTGATGAGAGAGTGCCCTCTTCCTCTGCTGGTGTACAACCACCAGCTTCTGGTGGTGGAGGGACATCTGTCGGTGGGGATAGACCGCACATCTGCACATCGTGTGGGGGACCTTGTTATGGTCCTAGACCAAGACATGGTACCAGTACAATGTCTGGTGGTCAGGTAAGGACTTTGTTTTAAAACTCTGTTATTGAACTCAATTTTTAATTGTTCCATACTATATCTAACATATTAAAAGATTCGTAATATATATGCAATATTTACTCTTGCAGGAGTTTGATGCCTCTCACGGGGGTGGTACTGCACCCGGTGTGGTTGTACCCAAGACCCAGAGAACCACAGCTGAGGTAATATCTAAACACTTGTCAATTTGTTATTACATGTATAATTTTGTTAATGCATGTGTTAGTCTTGATTAATTTATTAAAATGTCTAATATTTACAATTTTTGAAGTTGCAGCAACCCCACTTGGAACATGATGCTGAAGATGAAGATATCAACGTACTAGTACAAGGTGGAATTTACGACTACTTAAAGAATGTAAGTACATGGGTTATGATTGAATCTTGTTCAAATTATTTAAATTTCTTACTGTACACTCCTTTATAGAGATCGCTAATGTAAATATAATTTTTAAACTTGCAGATGCTAGATGCATCTGAAGAGGAGCACCAAATTGATGGAAGCGGTCACTCCCTTGGTGGAGATATGTCCCAGGAAGGGGTAAGTACATATTACAACATGTTATTTTTTCAGTACATATTATTCCATCCATTCAAATCCATGTCTAACTATGGTAACACTTTATGAATGCAGACGTCATCACAGATCCCTGCACCACCTCTTTGGTATAGATCTCCCAGTAGTCCAAACATAGATAAGGGGGTTGTTTACACCAGATGAGGTCCCTCTTCCTTGAACAGAGCGGTTGTGCATGAGGATCAACCTACTCATCCCACGGTAATGTACACACTTCCAATGGAAGTTGTTGGTTAGCTATGTATTCACTTCACAAGTGGTTTTTCTTAATGTTATTTTCACATGTTTACAACATCAGCATGTAGAGTCATCAATGCCAGACCTTAGTGGGATTGTTGACGCCGCTTTCAATGCCACATCTACAATAGGGACAAGTCACAGTGAGGTACATCTACTTGAATATTTGTAATTGTACATTTCATTTGTATTGTTTCTGGACATGCACGATGTCTAACTATTTAATCATTTGGTGAATGTAGCCATGCCCTAATCCATTAGTGCATGCAACTGAGGTTGATGTTCAACCTACGGCTCCTCTTACTACTGAAGAGCACCAGCCTCATCTCCTAGAAATGTTTTTTTCAGTGAGATGTTCATTTTTTACATAATTGATTAGTACTTTCTCATTCATGTACATGTTGATAATTCTTGAGATAATTGACATATTTTGTTTTATTCGCAGAGAAGCATGGCAGCGAGGCTCGCTGCAAGGTCGAGTACACTAGAGGCACCTACACCCTCGACACCACAGGCACCTATACCCCCGACGGATGTAGTGAGTCTTTGTTTTATTTACAATTGAGTCATATTTTAAATTTTCAAACTTTGTTATTGATGGACAGTAATAGCTCAGTTACCTAATCAAGAAATATTGTCCACTACTACATTTCAACCAAAAATCCGACGGCCGTAATGTCGGATTTTCGACACTTCCTTGTCGCATGTACGACACTTTGATTTTTTTTTAAGCATCGGAAAACTATCGTCAGTTATTCGACATCAGTTCAATCCGTCGCTTAAGCAACGCCTCAGTTACTGTCGGTTAAATGTAAGGCGTCGGTTAAACGACAGAAAAAAACATGGGTTAAGCGACGGAGATAACCATTAAGCATCGGATAAGCGACCGGAAGAAGCGTCACTTAAGCGACGGAGGGAAAGGGTAAGCGTCGGATAAGCGACAGGAAGAAGCATTGCTTAAGAGACGGAGAGAAAGGGTAAGCGTCGGATAAGCGATAGTAAGAAGCGTGGCTTAAGCGACTGAGAGAAAGGGTAAGCATCGGATAAGCGACAGGAAGAAGCGTCGCTTAAGCGATGGCAATGATTTTTTTTTTTTTAAATACCTGCAAATTGGGTATACAAAGTTCATAATATACATAAAGGAGGCCATTAGGATCTAGAAGTTCAAAAAAGGAGAGATCATGAT
>LPNX010927814.1:8281-42444 GCA_001517045.1 Pseudotsuga menziesii
AGATCATTGGATGCAAAATTAAATTCTGCATCCAACAAGTTCCCACTCGGAATATGTTTGATGGACCCCGCTACCCCAAAAATAAGAAATACCTAAAAAATGTGATGATGACATCATCATCACATTTTTCCAGGTATTTCTTGTTTTTGGGGTATAGGGGTTCGTCAAAAGTATGTTGAGTGGGTATTGGTTGGATGCAAAATTTAATTTCTCATCCAGGGAGGTCTCCCGATTGATATTTGAGTAAAACCACAAGGAGATATGTCGAAAATACGAACAAAAAAAGTATTTTTTTATGATACCTATCCCCAAATTTCTATTAAAAATTTGCTTAACACCTATATTGTATTTCAAATTTAAAGCAATTTCATTGGCTAACAAATTATGACATGGGATTTGAATTAGTGTTAAAAGGTCCATTTTGAGTTGAAATTTCCTTTAATGCTCCAAATATTATCTTTATATGATTTCCATCTACTTTATGAGTGGTGATATCTTAATACATTGCGTCTAATGTTGGATCTATTGAAGATTTTGCATAGATTCCTTTGGTTTTTTTATGTCTCCCCTGTGGGATAATTAATCTCTTCTACATTCATAGATGATACTGGAGGGATATGATCAATAGAAAACACTATGTTTGATAACTTCAATGGAGCGATTGAATTCCCTACGTGATTTATTTTATTTTCATATTCTTCTAACTAGCTTTTGTATTTCATCATGCTCTTATGTATTTGATATTTTCCTTCTTACACTTTTAGCAACTCAAGGGTTTGGACTGGTTGTTCCCCATGATTTTTTACCTACATATTAAGGTTTGTAACTTCATTATACTTTTGTTGAAATAGAGATTTGGCATCAAAAACCTCAATTGTATCCACCCCCGAAGCTAAAATTTACTTTCCATCTCTCTAGTAGTTACTTTCTTTGTTTTGACAACCACTCTTTTTTCCTTTAATAACTACTCAAACGTGTGTATTTTAGTCCTTGACCTCCTCTCAATAGCAACGGACTATACTACCTCTATACACATCATGTCACTAGCTTGCCTATAGGAATCTACTTTATATAGTTTTCCAAACTATTTGAATTTTACTTCATACTCGTTTTCTCTCCAATCATTGGATGTTGAAGGTATAGGAACTTTAGGGTCCAAAATAAATAGTGTGAGAGTATCACTTCTTTGATTTTCCAAATCAACAGTCTTTTCTCCGATTCTCCAACTTGCTTTTTGATATATTTCACAAAGTCTACACTTCTTTCTTTTATGTTCAAAAATGTGTTGTGTAGATTAGATTTAACTGGTGTTGGGCCTATAGAAGGTGAGGACTGTAGAGTGTGAGGAACTAAAAATTAAATGGAAGGATAGTGGGTGAAGGTGACTAGTGACACATATTTCTTGTCTAGACGTTTCTTCAAAAATTCTACCAATTCTGTTGGGATATCATCACTTTCCTCTTTCTCTGTTAATGTTTTCTCTACCCCTTTTCCTTCTTCTATTCTTTGATTTTTACTTTGGGGTCCCTGCTCAACCCCATCAATATTCATATCTATTTGGATCTCTTCAGCTCCTCCCTTTTTACCCATATGTGAACCTATAACATCCCGCGCCTCTGCATTATTCTAAGATGTCAGTACCTTATGCCAACTATTTAGATTTGCAATTCCTTCCCACTCCATATTGGGGACAAAATTGTAGGGAGAGTTCTTATATCCTCACCTAGGAGATAATATGGCGAGGATCATAAAATCCCTTCTCTGATTTTTCCAAAATGAGTTTCTTCATGAACTATTCCATATATTGTAAGGCATTTAATCCTTTAGCTAGAAAAGTACTTATATCTTTGGGTAAATAAAGTTTCTTTGGTTCTTGAAATGTATACAATGAATTTAGTCAGAAATGAACCTTTCCCTAACATATTCCTTGGAAAAAAATCTTGGCGTGAGAAAAGATGGTAATTTGTATCGATCCTATAATATACCGTATATGCTCAATATATTAAAAGTATCATATAGGAATCAAACTCTTATCCTCATATTAGGACTCAACTGTAAGAGCTTATTATTCTTTGGCAAAATTATTGGTGGTGAGAGTGTAAGTGATGGTCATAAATTTGTTAGGAAACTTTGTCTAGTTAGGGTTTCCATGATTTTTGAGGATTATATCACTCCACTCATAATTTGGTAACTGATTTCCACCTTTATCTTTTAATTTTAAATTTAGGCCTTTATAATATTCAAACTTTTGGTACACAAACATATAAAATAGGTAGGACGGGTATATAAATTGCTCCAAAGTAGGGAGTTCTTCCAATTGCATATGGATTGCTTGGTCCAGGTAACTATAGAGCTTAAATTTGGGGATGATAACTCTTTTGGGAAGGTTAAGCAATGTAGGAACCATAAATGGCATCATCCATGGTGTTGTCTCTATCATAGCCTAATATTGTCCAAATTAGGAATATGGATTTCTTGTAATTTTTAGAGAACAACGCCATGTCATAAGGGGAACTACAACTGGGGATTTCAATCCACCTTTCTATATGCTGAGATAAAAAGTGGCTTCTTTAAAATGGTTTTAATGACTAGATATATGTGGCTAGGATTTTTTCATGGAGAGTTTGTAGGGATAGGAGATTAGGATAGAAAAACATTTTTTTAAATGTCTTCTAAGTTTATGATGGATAGGATCTTGGAGTAGTACGAGGAAAGGATAATATTCTTGTTGGGATAATATCAAATGGATAACTAGGTGATAAATTCATGGAAATACATAGTGTGTGGATAGATGGCTTAGAATAAATTTGTCTCCCATTGTGTGAAGGGGCCTCGGACATTAGCAATTCAGGATCGAGTCTCTTAGATAGTGTTAATTAATTCAAAGGAAGTGACCACATAATCAAATGTATCACTGTGATGTTCGTAGATATATTCATCTCTAGAAAATATGGGCTTTATAAGATTAATTTTTAGGAGTATAACTTTATAGGTCAATTTGTAGTGATTGTTGGCGAGCCAACATGATTTGCAAGGAAAATGAAAGCTAAAAGGACCTCTTACTCATTATATAAAGCTAAAGAATGAAAAGGCTTAACATATAATTACCCAAATGGTGAAATATTGTCGGTGTGATTATAATTCTATGTATAGTTTCTAACTAGACCAATATAGTGGATGCAAGGCTACTCATGCTTTCTTCTTTATGGAGGAAAAATAACATAGAAATTTGAGATTCCTCCCTTTCACAGTCGTACCATATTTGAACTAATACAGTTGATGAAATTTCATTTGGCACACCTAGATGACATTATATGGTGTCAATGGACCCAACCTGACACATTTCAGCAAACCCCACATAACTTGTGTCAACTTATACTCAGTTAACATGAATTCCAATGTGCCCTTCCCTTTCATGTCTAGAGGCCTTAGTTGCCATTTTCCTTTATTTGGTGCAAATACTCCAATTTTGTATGGTAGGTAACAATTCAAAAGCAAAATGGTATTGGAGAGCGATGTAATGAGTTATTATCAATCAAACACATCCATGTATCCCTAGAGATTTTGGGATAAAAAATTCTTGGGGAACTTTAAAGTGTGTGCATATTTCCAATGCACTTTTGTTATCATCTGCTGATCTATGGGGCCAACATTTGATATGCTCGATCACTTTCCTTATTGCTCTTACATTGTATTGATGCACTAGATCTCCCTTCCACTAATCTCTTGCATCCTCAAATGATCTACTCGATCACTTTTTATCTCCTAACATATTTAGCATTGGGCCACCACCATTGGTCTTATGCTTATTTTACTTATGGTTTCTTGGTCACTTTTCCTTTAGCCTAGCATTTCCCTACTATGGTCACAACATTATGTTTTATCTCATTTCTTTAAGTTCCCTTTTGACTTCGGAAGTTTTATGCCAATATCTCAAGGGATTGAGACAAGGATTTTCAACACTTTGAAAACATTTCAGGGTTTACGAGCCTTAAAACATTTGTAGTGATAACAAGTCCTACAACAAACATCATTTTCAAACCACCCTTATTTCCCTGTGACTTATTTCAGATGTCATCATTGGATTTACAATTCATTGGACGGGTCATTTGTTGATCTTTTTATGTGTTGCATAAGCCTTGGGATTCTAGTTTTGTCTTCTCTACATGGAATCGAGATGTGGTCTACCTTCATGGACTATTTATTTCATATATTTTTTTTTTCTAGCCTCTTTGAAACTATTAAAAAATATTGTAATCAAACTTTCTAATTTCTTTTAGTCTAATCCCTAAATTTTGCAATCTTGGTAATACAAAAAACTAGATGCAAATATGACATTTGAATTTCCTTCTATTTTCTTTAGGATAGGAAAACTATAGAAAACTTATTTTGATTTAATCCCTTTCCAATTATCATCATCATAGGCACGTGATTGGAATTTTGTATTGCTCTGATATAATGTTAAAATCTAAGAACCCTAATTGAACCAACCAACCTAATAAGACCCTATGGAACTTTATCAAATGAAAATAGGATTTACAACATCAGATATAATACCAACCATGGTGCTAAGACTCTACAGAAATACTAGTTCATCTTGTAACACATTAAAAATCAAATCCATTTACTAGTCACTATCTTAAACAACTTTTTGAATATCCTCCTCCAGATATTTGGAAATCATGCAAGACTGTGTTGGGAGATAGAAGAGGTCCCCAACCTTTGTATCCTCTTTACTAATTCAATATATCTTTGTTACTAGAGCTCACCTCTTTACACTTGTCTTTCTTTATGTTAAATTCTTTGAAAGGATCTATATTATAGACAAATACTATGCCTCAAATTTGAGAGGACATATAAAACTAACAAGAGCATTGAATACCTATTTATTGAAGAAATAAACTAGAATAACTAAAAATTAGTGAAATTCCCCTTAAAAGTTTGAACAAAGGATGCCGAAAATTTTCAAAATCTTAGAAAAATATCTCATTTATTGGCGCCATAAATCAAACAATTTTATTGGCATCTACGAAGATTTCAAAAGAATAAAAACTTTGGTCAAATTCTTATCAACAATTACATACACAAACATATTGCAACATGATTCATTCAAAAAATGTATAACATATATCTCCAATAAAATTTGAACTTGGTTCGAGGCATGCACTTACAATGTACAAGTACAGTTCCAAGCTCCGAATATTTTTTTCTTTGTCTAAAGCATCTCCAAAAGGAAGTTATATATAATACATCAATAATGGAATGAATTATAATATATTATATTATGAACCATGTAATATAATAATTTAAACATTAATAACTCTCGAGTCTTTTGGAAGGGAATAACCCTTCCCCCTATACGTATAAATTAAAACACTATCTTGTTGCGCTGAGAGGCGCTCTACAGCCCAGTATGGGGGAGATCTTCTAACGTTATGTAACGCTATGTAAATGTTACGTAACGCTATGTAACGTTACGTAACGTTATTTTTATTAATAAAAAATATTTTTTTTAATTATAGGGAAAAATAAATGTGCCAAAAAAAAACCTAATATGGGGGAGATGTTGTAATCTTCCTACGTAACAAAACAATAAAAAAGTAAAAATTTAATTATCCATAAAAAAATATGGGTGAGGCAAAAAACACAATATGGGGGAGATGTTGTAATGTTTTTACTTAACAAAATAATAAAAAATGTTGGCCTTGCACATGGTTTTAAAATCATGTGTACATGGTTTACACATGGTTTTTATGCACATAGTTTTAAACCATGGTTTTAAAACCATGTGCAAGACCTCCTAAATAACCCATAGTTTTATTGTACATGGTTTAGGAGGGCCTTGCAAATGGTTTTAAGACCATGTGCAAGGCCTCCTAAACAACCCATGGTTGTAGGAGGGCCTTGCATATGGTTTTAAAACCATGTATGAGGAAATGTTGTAATGCTAGTTCATAACAAAATAAAAAATAATAAAAAATATTATATGTGGGCCATAAATAATATTAAATATTAATAATAAAATATTATATGTGGACCTTAAATAAAAATATGTGTCTTTTGGTTTCAATCAAATCAGTGGATACCTACAAAGAGATTTGATCCCTCTCGGCGCTTGATAGAGCCTAAGATTTGGATCTATGCTGGTATTATATCAATCTTCTCTCGTGAAATATTTTACATCTATCTATTTGTATCTTCTTTCAAGAATGTAAGGGTAATAATATCAAAATTGATGGCACTATAAAAACTCTTTGAGGATAAATCCCTCATTCAAGCTAATATTGCAATATATTCTGTTTCAACCAACAATTTCGCAACATATTGGTTAGCATTGAATGCATTTATGAAACAGTCAAACTGCAAGCCTGAAATTTTAATTGATTTGTGGTTATCACAACATTATATTGTTTAAAAACTATTACAAATGTCTACTCATCAAGAATCATAGACTTCAATGTCAATATGTTAATCATATAATTTAATATGATTATTTACCATTTAAAGGTGAATCATTAACAAAGCATTTGATTTATACAATAGAGAAATGTGAATATTGTATGTGTTCCAAAAGTTGTTAACATTTGAATGAAACGGAGCTCACCTCTTTACACTTGTATCACTTACTCTTAACTTCATATAAATGATCTACATTATAGAAAAATTCTAATTCTCAAATAGAAAAATTCTAATTTTCAATTATTAAAGGAACATTAAAAGAAACAACTTAATTGTTTCCTCAAGTAAAGACCGGAATAATTGGAAAAACAATGCAATTCATTTTAAAAGATTGAACAAAGGAAACCAAAACTTGTCAAACTATCATAAAAAGAACCCAAAACATGATTAACTTCTTAGTGCTCATGATGTACTTTACACAAGCATAAAAAAATACACAGATTTATGCGGTCTGTAAAATGTTTTCAGAATTTGGGAATTTATCCACTAATGTTTTCACAATTTGGGAATTTATCCACTAGCATATTTAAAGTTTCTCAATAATTTGAAAACTAACCATTTTTAAAAGTTTGAGTGAAAAATACTTCAAGCAGTAAGGCTTAGCAAATTCACTAGTCACATGGAGTAAATACATGAAAAAAAATCCGTCATTTTAATATTTCTACACCAAGTCTTTGCCTATATCTAGTCACCAGTTGAATTGTCAATGACTGATTAATGACTGATTAATGTGGCGGGGTAATGGAATTAATGTACCTTTACCAATTCAATACAAATCATGATATTAAAATAATTCTTAACTACAACCTAAATTCCAATTCCGTCGGCATGGTATGAAGAACTCTCTAATACAAACATTCTTAATAGTGTCTTTGATACAAAGCATTGTTGAGAGTACAACTTCGGGAGTTATTCTCCATAAAATTATGTTGTATTAAGGTGTGAGAATTGTGTTATAATCAATTCTAGAATATATGTTATAATTAGACTCATATCTTCTACATGACTTTATGTTGTATTAAGGTCCAATATTTGTGTTGTAATAAGTCCGGAACTTATATTGTATTAAGTTCACATGACATTGTCATATTTAGGAGAGATGCTTGTACTAGGATCTTATGATTAAGATCATGACCTTATGTTAAGGTTTGAGTCTTGTGAGTAATATCAAGACAATAGAATTGAGAGTAATATCAATTCCTACAAATATCCTCATATGTTTGAGGTGGTAAATCTTGTGAGTAATATCAAGATGAGACTTGTGTGTAATATCAAGTCAGTAGATTTGTGAGTAATATCAAGTTTTACAAATATCCGCAGGTTCTTGTGGAAATTAAGGCCAGCAATAGATTAATTTTACTCACAACAATTATCAATTGATCATGCAAAATTGCTAACAAGAGAGACTGAATATGGAGCTGTAACACTAAATTGTATTAACTGAGTGTACAATAGCCAACCCTGTAATAACATAGGTTGCTGAATAAATAGAATACATCAAGAAATCGAATGCATGAGGAGGCATCCAAATCTAGCATAAAGCAGGCTTACCAAAAATAAGCAAATCCCCCATAGGTGTAAAAAGTTGATCCCAAATCTGTCATGGAGCTCACGAATTGGAAAAAAGACATAGGAAAGCTAAAGAGTGGTGGAATGGCAGCTCATACATGCTTTTGCATGGAGAAGAGAGAGGAGGATGTGTAGGACAAAAAACAAGCCAACCTCACCTAGTCTAGCTTTTTCTTTTGCCTTAAAACACTGAAAAAGTAGGCAATAAAGCAGAAAAAGCAGAAGGGCACCTAGGAGGCTAGGAATAAAGTAGAATTGATTCCTTTAGCTCTCCCATGCGCTACATGAGTCAAATGTGGCAAGTTTGACCTCTATGGATAGGAAAATAGCAACTTGCACAAGGTGGGACACATGAACTAGGCAAATAAGACAAAAATAGATGAATTAATGTCTAAGTGGGTAAACTATGGGTTGATTATTCTAACACACCCCCTTAAGCCTGAATTATGAGTAATATATCAGAAAATTATAGGGCCTAGCAACAAGGCTTAGTCACCCTTTACATACTGCATGTCCAAATAAACAAGGAAAGAGGCAAAACCAACTTGGGAAAATCCTCCCTTAAACATGGACTGTAAAACAAAATTGTAGAATCTTGTCTCCACTCATGCTTTCACAGCATGATCAGCAATCCCCAGCAGTGATTTGAGATTGCTGAAGGTCTTCTCATAAAATGCTTTGGTGAAGATATCAGCTACTTGTTCTGAAGATGAACAGAAGAGTAGGTGAATGGTGCCATCATGCACAAGTTCTCTGATGTAGTGCATATGGATCTCAATGTGTCTGGTTCACTACTTCTGAACTAGATCCTTGCAGATTCGAATGGTACTCTGGTTATCACAGTAGATGGTAGTTGAGTACTCAGGTTCGAAGCCACACTCTCCAAGTAAACCCTGCAACCATAAACATTGAGTTGCTGCATTAACAACTCCTATGTACTCTGATTCTGTAGATGAGAGTGCAATGGCACTCTGTTTCTTGCTTGACCAGCTAATTGGCCCTTCTGCAAGCATGAACACATATCCTGAAGTGGAATTTCTATCTGTGCTATCACCTGCCCAATCACTGTTCATAAATCCAATCAACTCAAGATCAGATTTTTCTTTATAGAAGATCCCATGTGTCCTTATTCCCTGAACAAAGTTAAGGATCCTTTTGGCTGCTTTCCAATGGATCTCTTGAGGCTGATCCATGAATATAGAAGCCACACTTACTGCATAACAAATATCATGTCGATTATGTATCAAATACAGCAAACATCCAATCAATTGCCTATACAGTGTATTGTTTACCCTCGGTGAAGAATCAGCTTCTTCTAGCTTCACTCCTGAAAGGAAAGGAGTTTTTCTTGCTTTTCAATCCTTCATTTTGAATTTGTTCAGCAAGTCCAAGGCATATTTGGACTGGTGCACCTTGATTCTAGCTTTGGTTTGAGAGATCTCAAGCCCCAAAAATTGACTTAAGAGCCCCAAATCTGTCATGGAGAAGGCTTGGTTCATAGCTCCTTTTAAGGAAGCAATCTCAGCCTGTGAGCTTCCTGTAATGAGGAGATCATCAACATATAACACAATGATCATTAATGAACCATTAACTAACTTCAAATAGACATTTGGATCTGATTTGCACTGAAAAAAATTCAGTGATACCAAGAAGCTATCAATCTTGGCATACCAAGCCCTGGGGGCTTGCTTTAGCCCATACAATGACTTTCTCAACCTGCACACAAGAGAAGGGTTAGTAGCAAAACCTTGAGGCTACTACATATATATCTCCTCAGTGAGATCTCCATTCAGAAAGGAACACTTTACATCCATGTGATGTACCTCCCATTTCCTTGAGGCTGCAATGGCTAGAGCTAGCCTGATGGAGTCCATTTTTTCCACTGGGGCAAAGGTCTCATTGTAATCTATGCCATGAACCTGTGAGTAGCCCTTGGATACCAATCTGGCCTTGTACTTCAATGGTTAACCATCAACAGCAAATTTGGTCTTATATACCCACTTACACTGTACTAGTTTTCTCCCTGGGGGAAGATCCACTAGCTCCCATGTGTTGCTCTTCTGGAGTGAGCTGAACTCCTCCTTCATGGCTGTTTGCCATCTTGGATCTCCTGATGCTTATTCATATGTTTTAGGATCAGACTCCACCATCAAATAGCATTTTTCAGCAAACATAGGATCCTTCATGCACAGACCACTCTCAAATTGAGATCTAGTCCTCCTTGGGTCATTAGGATCCCTAGCTAGCTCACCTGTTGCATGTAGTGTCTTGGATGCCCATTTTGTCCTTGTGGGGTTGTTAGGGTCTGCAATAAACTCATATCCATCAGAAAAATCAGAATCAGCATGTTCAACAAACTCTTTACTTACTTCTTGAGGTTCAGGTGGTGAAGAGGCTTCACCAACTTCCACTTCTGCAAGGGGTTCTTCTTCAAACTGAACACTCCTTTCGATGAAGGCTTTATTTGTGCTCAAATTTATCAAATTGTACCCTTTTTAATATTCAGAGTATCCAACAAAAAGACACTCTTGGATTTGGGGCTACAAATCCTTCCTCTTCTCTGTCGGGATTCTAGCCCATGCCTTTGAGCCAAAAATCCTGAAATGGGTCACATCTGGCTTGTGCCCACTCCATGCTTTGAAGGGAGTCATACCATCAAGATGTTTGTGAGGCACCCTATTCTGAATATAGGCTGCACAGTTGATAGCTTCAGCCCAGTACTTTGGTGGCAAAGTTTTGGCCTCCATCATGCATGTTGCCATCTCCTTCAGTGATCTGTTCTTCCTCTCAGCAACACCATTTTGATGTGGTGTGTAAGGGATAGAATGCTGCATCTGAATACCTGCATCTTCACAATAGTTAATAAACTCAAATTTGACATACTCACCACCATTTTCAGATCTGAGGGCCTTGAGTTTCCTTCTAGACTGGTTTTCAACCAAAGCCTTAAAGACTTTGAATAGGCCAAAAACTTCAGACTTGTGTTTCAGGAAATGAACCCAGCAATATCTGGAAAAGTCATCAATGAAAGTTAATGCATACTTGGACTGACTCATGTACATATGAGGGAATGGACCAGCAACATCACTGTGGATCATCTCGAGGGGTGGAGAGGTTCTCTCATGACTAGCTCTCTCAAATTTGTGCTCTGGGTGTTTTCCTAGGATACAGCCTTGGCAGACTCCTTTGGAAAATTTTATCTTGGGAAACCCTATGACCATCTCTTTTTCACTAAGATCAGAAAGATATTTGTAGTTAAGGTGGCCAAATATTTCATGCCACAGCTTGCTGGCTTCATTAGCATGAATGAGAAGAGCAGAGGGGTTTGAGTAAGGTAGGAAGTGTGAGAACATGTATACCTTTTGAGCATGATTCGCAACTCCTTTTGCAATGACTCTACCAGTTGAAATCTCTGTGATCTCAACTTCATCGGGGGAGAATATGACCTTCTTAGGAGACCCAGTGTGGGTCATCTGGTACACTGATAGGAGGTTGGAGGTGAGACCAGGTACATACAGCACATTGCTGAACTTACCATGATCAAGATCTATCCTTCCTTTGCCTTTACTTTCAGTGAGAGAGTCATCTCCCAGTACAATAGATGGTCCTTTCGACATATCCAGTGAGGAGAAGGCCTCCTTAGTCGAAACCATGTGTCTTGAAGCTCCAGAATCTATGATAAAATTGGGTGAGCTTGATGTGCCAGCAACTAGAGCATGAAATCTCTCTTTGTCATCGGAACTTGATCCTCCTTCTCTCTTCTTTGAGCTTTCTGGAAGGGAGATGCCATTCTTCTCCAGGAGATTGGTCAGCATGTCTATCTGCTTTTTCATAAAAGAGCTTTCAGTGTGATTGCCCTTATTGCAGTGTGTGCACTTGTTCATTTCACCTTTGTTCTTCTTCTTCTGGTTATTCTTCTTGGGACCTTGTAGATCCTCCGGAGACTGTTTCTTGTCTCTCTTTTGCTCAGGTGGCTTTTTAGCTTTCTTTTTGCTTTTTGAATCCACCCTTGAATCTCCAACAATCAAATCTTGATCTTTGGATGGTTTGATGGTGCCCATCATCACCAGCTTGTCCTGTTCTTGTGTGAGAGATTCCATGAAATATGCAAGGCTAGGCATCTTCCAGGCTCGAGCTGTCAGTTTTGTGGCATAGAAGGTCAAAACAAACACTGAATAATCAGGGCCCAGCTTCGAGAGGATGGCCAGTACGAGCTGATCATCTTTCTTTTCAATACCACATTGTTTCAGCTGCAAAACTAGTGCTTTGAACTTGGAGAAATATAGTTGCAGGGATTCAAAGCTCGTTGGTCAGAGAAATCAGCTCATTTTTGATTTGATGTCCCCTCATCTCATCTGTCTTTCCAAAAAGATCAGCAAGCTTCTTCCATACTTCATTCGGTGATGTCAATCCATCGAGATGGAAAAGGAGGTCTCTGGAAATACTCAGGCACAGGAGGCCATAAGCCTCATCCCTCCTATTGTGCCATTTTATCTTCTCTGTAGCTGCATTGGGCTCTGCTTCTGTTGCCATAGTCACCCTGTAGAGGCCTTTCGTTCTCAACAGTATCTTCATATCTGCTTTCCATTCAAATAAATTGAAGGGAGTCAAGATAGTTTTCTGTGATTGATCCATAGCTCTAGAAAATCTGTCCCGGCTGTCAGTAGAAGGCTCCCAGTATTTGATGTCGAACCTGTAAAACAATTTTTGAAGGAGAGAAACAACCTACAATGGCTCTGATACCATTTGTAAATTAAGGCCAGCAATAGATTAATTTTACTCACAACAATTATCAATTGATCATGCAAAATTGCTAACAAGAGAGACTGAATATGGAGCTGTAACACTAAATTGTATTAACTGAGTGTACAATAGCCAACCCTGTAATAACATAGGTTGATGAATAAATAGAATACATCAAGAAATATAATGCATGAGGAGGCATCCAAATCTAGCATAAAGCAGGCTTACCAAAAATAAGCAAATCCCCCATAGGTGTAAAAAGCTGATCCCAAATCTGTCATGGAGCTCACGAATTGGAAAAAAGGCATAGGCAAGCTAAAGAGTGGTGGAATGGCAGCTCATACATGCTTTTGCATGGAAAAAAGAGAGGAGGATGTGTAGGACAAAAAACAAGCCAACCTCACCTAGTCTAGCTTTTCCTTTTGCCTTAAAACACTGAAAAAGCAGGCAATAAAGCAGAAAAAGCAGAAGGGCGCCTAGGAGGCCAGGAATAAAGCAGAATTGATTCCTTTAGCTCTCTCATGCACTACATGAGTCAAATGTGGCAATTTTGACCTCTATGGATAGGAAAATAGCAACTTGCACAAGGTGGGACACATGAACTAGGAAAATAAGACAAAAATAAATGAATTAATGTCTAAGTGGGTAAACTATGGGTTGATTATTCTAACAGTTCTCAAGTGGTGTAATTTACTATATAAAGTTGATATACTATGTGATGTATGGCTAGTCATGGTCAATATGTGCTAAATATATCCTTTACGGATTAGCTACCCCTAGAGTGATTTACTTTAACATGTGAGTAAATGACCCGAGGTAATACATATTATCATAGGTTTGAAAAAATTCTGGTTAGTATGATATGATATAGAATTTATGAAAACACATATGGACCATGCAGACATAATTAATAAAAGCATAGAGATGGAGAGATAATTTGAATTGCCGATGTTTCCACCAAGAGAACTCAAATTGATAATACAACAGTTGAGTATTAGTTATGGTAAACAAGTTTAGTTAATTAAGGAATCAACTCCTTAATTTATGCAAGTGTTTGTTTAAGATGAGACTGATGGAGAAGCACTAGTTTTGTTCAGTTACATTTAGTTCTGTTTAGTTACATTTAGTTCTATTAAATTGCATTCAATTATGTTTAGTTACATTCATTTTTGTTCAATTACACTCATTTCTATGTAGTTACACTATGTTGAATGTAGTTCCATCTAGTTCACTTCATTGCACTCAGTTAACAACTCAATTAGGGTTAGTTAATTAATGGAAGACAGATATATTCTTGTGGGGGTAATTATGAAGTTCCAACCTGACATCAAGTCAATAAAGGCACATATCTTCTATTGGGAAATAATTATGGAGTGTCAAATTGGCATCAGGTCAATGGGGGGCACATTATTGAATATGTATCAATGTTCTAAGTCTGCATGATTGCATCCAAGAAGAAGGGTGCATCCAGAACAATATTGTGAGCACTAAGGAGGAGAATCCTTCCCTTGTTACAAGAACTAAGAAATAAAGAACCTTTTTCTCCCAAGAACACTTTCCTTGAAAAAAAGAAAGAGATCCATGAAGGTATGTAAAAATAAAAACTATTTTTTTTTTTTATTGTAGAAAGACAGGTTACTTCATACAGGATTGCAATACAAGGAAAATAAAAGAAGGAAAAATTCATGCCTCCACCGTCGTAGAAGGAGGTGAACCTTCCCAAGAGAAATTATCCAAGAAAGAGGATGATCGGAAGGAATATTTACTTTAGTGAATAAGATCATTATCGCTTGATTTCATGGGATCCTTATTCCCATGCAGAGACACACTTTTGATTACATGCATTAAGTTCTCCTTTTGCAGTGTTTGAAGTTGCAGTGAATAAAGAAGGACTCCACCTATCTACGCAAGGGTGAAGATATCAAGAGGGAACCCACAAAAACAATAAAGATGAGTATCTTATATTTTTATTTGCTATTATAAATGAGATCTAATTATTTTTTCTTATTTTTCATTATGGTCATATAGATATGTATTCCTAGACTTGGAATTGTGTTTAGCATATACATTGTTTTTTCTATCTTTATTGGCATGTTATCAATCTCATGAGTCCAAATTTTGTGAGATGATATACGACTGATATAATACTTATGTAGGACTGATATATACTCATATAGGACTAATATAAGGCTGAAAAAATCCTCCATAAGAAAAGATATTTACGGAATCATGGTTGTTTCAAAAACTATGAAAATAAGACTACATGATTGGCTAGATAGAGGGCTTCATGCTTAGCTCATGAGATATGAACATGGGGATGTATATTTCCTTTATAAAATTAATTTCTTGGACTGATATACGAATGATATAGGGTTGCATATCAGTATATAAGATTATAGTGGTTTATTTTAGACCGGTTGGTCAATAACAAGACATAACTATGTAAATCGTTATCAGTATATTGAGAGTATTTCATGTTAATTAAATTCATGAGTATGAAATGCTTCTAACCAATTCAAAAATTTTTATTGTATGGAAAATTAAAGTGAACTTACCTAAAATTAAAGAAGGACATGAATCTAGACTCATTCAGATGGGTGAGGATGAAAGAGAATAGTTCGGGAGGTTCCTATGTCTCTTGGTAAGCAGATAGAATAGATGGTTTAATTATATTATGATAGATGTGAAGATTCATCAAGATATTCTATATTATTTAGATTCATGTGTCAAATAAGATATTAATATATAGATGAGCATAAGTATTCATGATAGAGGAGCCAAATTATGATTCTTACATTTACATGGTGAGAGGGAGTTGCTAGTCTCGCTAGCTCCTAAAGAATTGTTAGAATAATCAACCCATAGTTACCTACCTTAGATATTGATTTAATCATTTTTGTCTTATTACCTAGTTTCTTAGATTACACTCTATGCTAGTTTCCTTCTACATGTCCTAGAAGTCAACACATGCTAAAACTGAGTCATGGAGCGCTTGGGAAACATCTTGGAAACCCATTTTAACATGTCTTCTTTATTCCAGATTCTCCAAGAACATATCTTCTTTTTCTGTAAAGATGCCTTGTTTTATTTCTGATTTAAGGAAAAGGGAAAGCTAGACTAGTGGTAACTTCCTTGTTTTTTCCCCACATCATCCTCCCTCCTTTTATCCAAATAAAATCTTATATGAGTTGTCTTTCCATCCCTATTTATATTTCCCACTTGACTTATCCAATTCATGAGCATCTACCTATATTTGGAAACTGCTTTATGCACCTATGGGGGATTTGACTAGCTTTGGTAAGCCTGCTTTTTTACTATTTTGAATGGCATATTTATGCATTCAAATATCTCATGTAATTATATATTACATCAGCCTATTAATTCATAAGGTTTGCTATTGTACACTTACTCAATACAAATTAGTTTTATGCTCCAATTTCAGTCTCCTTTGGTGTTAATTTTGCAAGTTTGATTAGCAATTTTGTGAGTGTAATTGTTCTATCTCTTGGGTTCAATTTCCACATGGTGTCAAATCCTTTTTAGATTGATTTCTATCCTTCCATATTGCTATTTCAGGTTCAACATCTTGACTGGGAGCATATTCTGTTGACTAAAGGCCACAGTTTCTGAACTATGGACCAATCTCAGAAGATCATCTTGACTCCATTCAATTTCTTTGAGTGGAAAGCTGAGATGGAGATATTGTTGAGAGAAAAAGGTCTCTACAGGGTGATTATGGAAACTGAGGCAAAGCCCAATGCATTTGTAGAGAAAATCAAATGTCACAACAAGAGGGATGAGGCCTATGGTCTTTTGTGTCTGAGCATTTCAAGGGACCTCCTCTTCCATCTTGATGGATTGACATCACCAAAGGAAGTGTGGGAGAAGCTTGTAGATATTTTTGGTAAGACATATGAGATTATAGGACATAAAATCAAGAATGAGATGATCTCCTTGAGTCCTCGTAGCTTCGAATCCTTGCAACTCTAGTTTTTCAAGTTTAAAGCCCATGTTTTGTAGCTAAAATAGTGTGGGATCGAAAAGAAGGAAGAGCAACTAGTTTTGGCCATACTCTTTAAGCTTGGGCCTAACTATTTAGTGTTCGTTTCAACCTTCCATGCCACCAAGTTCACAGCTCAATCTTGGAATATGCCTAATCTTGTAGAGTTCATGGAATCCCTCACATAGGAACAAGATAAGTTGGTGATGATGGGTGCCATCAAACCTTCCAAAGACTAAGATTTGGTTGCTGGATTCAAAAAGAAATAAAAAATATAAAAATCCACCAAAGCAAAAGAGATACAAGAACAAGTGTCAAGAGGAGCCCCAAGGTTCCAAGAAGACCTCCCAGAAGAAGAAGAACAAAGAAGAAATGAGCAAGTACGCATACTACAGTAAGGGCTATCATCTTGAGAGCTCTTGTATGAAGAATAAAATTGACATGTTGACCCAACTCCTGGAGAAGAATAACATCTCCCTTCCTGATTGCTCAAAGAAGAGGGAAGGAGTATTAAATTCAGAGGATAGAGAGAGAGAGTACATGCATTGGTTGCTGGCACGTCAAGCTACGGAGAGAGACTCTGGAGCTTCTAGACATATGGTATCGAAAAAAGAGGCATTCTCCTCTATTGACATGTCGAAAGGTCCACCAATAGTTTTCGGAGATGATTCTCTCACGGACAGTTTGGGGAAGGGAAGGATTGATCTTGACCATGGTAAGTTCAATAATGTGTTTTATGTTCCAGGTCTTGCCTCTAATATCTTGTCAGTGTATCAGATGACTCACACTAGGTCTCCAAAGAAGGTCATATTCTCCCCTGATGATGTTTAAGTCACAATGATTTTGAATGGTAAAGTCATAGCAAAAGGTATTGTTGATCACACTTCGAAGGTATACATGTTTTCCCATTTTCTACCCTACTCAAACCCCTCTGCTCTTCTGATTCATGATAATGAGGCAAGAAAGCTTTGTCATGAAATATTTGGCCATATTAACTATAAGTATCTTTCTGATTTGATTGAAAAAGATATGGTCATAGGGTTACCAAAGATCAAGTTTTCTAAGGGAGTATGTCAAGGTTGTGTCATAGGAAAAAACCCAGAGCACAAATATGAGAGAGATAGTCATGAGAGAACCTTTGCACCTCTTGAGTTGATCCACGCTGACATTGCTGGTCCATTCCCTCATATTTCCATGATTCAATCCAAATATGCACTGACCTTCATAGATGACTTTTCTAGGTATTGTTGGGTTCGCCTCCTAAAGCATAAGTCTGAAGTTTTTGACCTCTTCAAAGTCTTTAAAGCCTTGGTTGAAAACTAGTCTGGGAGGACACTCAAGATCCTCAGATCTGACAATGGTGGTGAGTATGTCAAGTCTGATTTGAGTTAGTATTGTAAATATGTAAGTATTCAGATGCATCATTTGATCCCTTACACACCACAGCAAAATGGTGTTGCTGAGAGAAAGAACAGGTCACTAAAGGAGATGGCAACCTACATGATGGATGCTAACACTTTGCCACCAAATTTTTGGGCCGAGGCTATAAATTGTGCATCCTACATCCAGAATAGGGTGCCTTATAAGAAATTTTATGGTATGACTCCTTTTGAAGCTTGGAGTGTGCACAAGCCAGATGTGACCCATTTCAGGATTTTTGGCTCAAAGGCTTGGGCTAGAATTTCAACTTAAAAGAGAAAGGATTTGCAGCCCCAAATCCAAGAGTGCCTATTTGTTGGGTATTTTGAAGATTCAAAAGGGTACAAGTTGATCAACTTGAGAAATAACAAATCCTTCATTGAAAGAAGTATCCAGTTCCAAGAAGAGCCTTTAGTAGCAATTGATGTTGGAGAGTCCTCTTCACCACCAAAACCATTGATTGTAAGTGAAGGGACTAATGAGTTTGCTGTTTCTAATATGTCTGATAATGATGATTTAATTTCAGATCCTAACAGTCCTAAAAGAACAAAATGGGCAGAAAATACCATTCATACAACTGGGGAACTAGCTAGAAATCCTAATGACACTAGGAGGACTAGATCTCAATTTGAGAGTTCCCTTTGTGTGAAAGATCCCCTATTTGCTGAGAAGTGCTATCTGATGGTTGAATCAGACCCACAGAAATATTAATATGCATCACATGATCCAATATGGAAAACATACATGAAATAATAATTCAGCTCGCTCCAGAAGAACAACACTTGGGAACTAGTTGATCTTTCCCCAGGGAGGAAGCTAGTTCAATGTAAGTGGGTTTTCAAGACTAAGTTTTCTGCTGATGGTTTGCCTTTGAAATATAAGACAATATTGGTATCCAATGTATACTCACAAGTAGATTTTATTGACTACAATGAAACCTTTGCACCCGTGCCAAAGTTAGACTCCATAAGGCTAGCTTTAACCATTGCAGCTTCGAAGCAGTGAGAGGTACATCACATGGATGTGAAGTCTGCTTTCCTAAATGGAGATATTACTAAGGATATTTACATGCAGTAACCTAAAGGGTTTGTTTCTAATCCATATTTAGTGTGCAGGTTAAATAAATAATTTTATGGGCTCAAGCAAGCCCCCAGGGCTTGGTATGCCAAGCTTGACGGATTTTTGCTATCACTGAGTTTTGTTCGATGCAAGTATGATCCTAATGTCTATTTGAAGCTGATTCATGGTTCTTTGATGATTATTTTCATGTATGTGGATGAAATTATGATTACAGGAAGTTGAAAGAAAGAGATTGCCTCCTTGAAGGATGCAATGAACCATGCATTTTCTATGACAGATTTGGGATTGTTGAGCCAATTCTTGGGTCTCAAAATTGCCCAATCCCAACATGGAATCAAAGTACATCAGTACAAGTATGTATTATATTTGTTGAACAACATCAACATGAAATATTGCGAGACAAGAAAGACTCCCTTCCTTTCAGGAGTTAAGCTTGAAGAAGCAGGTTCTTCTCCTATGGTAAATAATACACTGTATAGGCAGTTGATTGGGTGTTTGCTTTATCTTACACACACTCGACCTGACTAATATCATGTAGTTAGTGTGGCTTAGAGATACATGGATCAACCTCATGAGATCCACTGGAGGGAATCCAAAAGGATCCTAAACTTTGTTCAAGGAACAAGAACTCATGGGATCTTCTGCAAAGGACAATATGATCTTGATTTGATTGGGTTTACTGACAGTGATTGGGCAGGTGACAACACAGATTGAAAGTATACATCAGGAAATGTGTTCATGCTTGTAGAAGGGCCAATAATATGGTCAAGCAAGAAGTAGAGTGCCATAGCACTCTCATCTACAGAAGCAGAGTATAGAGGAGTTGTAAATGCAACAACTCAATGTTTGTGGTTGCAGGGAATAATTGGAGAATGTGGCTTCGAATCAGAGTTTTCAACTATTATCTACTGTGATAATCAGATCACCATTCGAATCTGCAATGATCCATTTTAGAGACATCGAACCAATCACATTGAGATCCATATGCACTATATCAGACAGCTTGTGCATGATGGTACCATTCATCTACTCTTTTGTGCATGTTCAGAACAAGTAGCAGACATATTCACCAAAGTTTTTTGTGAGAATACTTTCAGCAATATCAAATCACTTCTGGGGATTGTTGATCATACTATGAAGCATGATCGATGACAATATTTCCAAATTTTGTTTTCCTGTCCATGTTTAAGGGAGGATTTTCCCACTACATTTTTGCCTCTTTCTTTGGTTGTATGGACAAGCAGTATGTAAAGGGTGACTAAGCCTTGTTTATAGGCCCTATATTTTTCTAATATTTACTCATAAAGTTAGTATTAAGGGGGAGTGTTAGAATAATCAACCCATAGTTACCTACCTTAGACATTAATTTAATCATTTTTGTCTTATTACCTAGTTTCCTAGATTCTAGTCTATGCTAGTTGCCGTCTACATGTCCTAGAAGTCAACACATGATAAAAATGAGTCATGGAGTTCTTGGGAAACATCCTAGAAATTCATTTTAGCATGTATTTTTTATTCCATATTCTCGAAAGTGCATATCTGCGTTTTTTGTAAAGCTGCCTTGTTTTATTTATGATTTAAGGCAAAGGGAAAGCTATACTAGTGGTAACTGCCTTGTTTTTTTCCCACATCATCCTCCCTCATTTTATCCAAATAAAAGCATGTATGATTTGTCTTTCCATCCATATTTATCTTTCCCACTTGACTTACCCAATTCATGAGTATCTACCCAGATTTGGAAATTGCTTTATGCACCTATGGGGGATTTGACTAGTTTTGGTAAGCCTATTTTTTTACTATTTCAAATGGCATCTTTATGCATTAAAATATCTCATGTAATTATATATTACAGTAGTATATTACTTCATAATTTTGGATATTGTACACTTACTCAATCCAAATTAGTGTTATGCTCCAATTTCAGTCTCCTTTGGTGTTAATTTTGCATGTTTGATTAGCAATTTTGTGAGTGTAATTGTTCTATCTCTTGAGTTCAATTTCCACAAGAACTAGTGTAATTGGTTGATGTACCTCCTCTAGAAAGGAGATATGCATGATGCTCATATTCAAAAGGAAGCTGAGACATGTATTCATGAATATTGTTATGATTCTTATGATTAGTGGTGTGGCAATAACCAAACAAATATTTTCCTCGGTTAAAGAAAATGTGGAGTAAAAGAGCATGAAGAGTTTCAGGATGATGGAATAAAAATCTATGCCCACACACATGAAGGTAAATATTAAATTTTATAATTATTATTTCTTATTTGGAGGATCTCAAGTTGGTTGATATGTATCTGGTTAGTCAGAGGTCCCAAGATCTATTATGTGATTTGGAGTTTGTACATAGACATGTACAAAGCATGTGTTCGAGTACCTTCTTGGTACACATGTATGTGGACTCAGATATGTATTGATCAGTAAAATATATTTTCAAAGATATATGCAATCTAACTAGTATAGTGATTGATGAAGATCACATGTGTTTCTCTAGATAGAGCATGTTGAAAAGCATAAAATATTTTAAGGGTTCTAGTAAGTTATATTCAAGACATGGTACATATACATATATGAGAAACATTACCAAAATTATTACTAAGCCTCTTTCTAGGACAATCTTGGTATAATACATAAGAACTCCTCTAGTTGAAGAGGGAGTATTGGTGTGTCTTCATAACAAGAAGAAGATAAAGTTCCCACTAGTTAGTCATAGTACATGACTTAGGCAGCCAAGGGTTTGGGTTGTCATATATTATGGAGAGAATCCACATGAGTAGAGACATGGTCAAACGTATCAAAGAATATTTATATTTTGGACTATTAGAGAACATTTAAAACCTCTCACAGAGGTGGTTGGGGTGCTGCAAATATAAAGAGAATGATCACTGAGAAAGTGATAATGACTTGAAGAACATCCCAAAGAATGGAAAGCTCATAGATAACTTCTCCAAGTAACAAAAGATTCAACAAGTCAACAAATGTTGAAGAGTGAAATAAAAAAATATGAATTTGTTTCTGCATGTTATTACATACTTTATATATAATATTATATGCGATGGATTTAAAATCCATGGTCTCTAGTTTCGAGAAACTTTATTCTATATTGGATCTAGATGATGCTACTTTGTTTAAGTAGTTTGTTGGTCTTTGAGCAGACCTATTGTATTTTATGCTTACTACTAAGCATATGTTTGAGTACCTTTGAGGTACATTAGAATATTCTATTTATTGTATCTGATACATGGAAGACCTATTATATGATCTTATTATCCAGCTATTGTTTAGCCTGAGATAAGCGATGTATGTCTGAGAGTAATGCAGAATAAAAATGTGTTTTGAGGATATTACTAAATATTGAGGTGTAGCGTACCTTATTAAGCTACCTACTAAGGTGAAAGACTTGAGCTACACTCATTAGGTGTTAATAGTAAATATTTCTTGAAAACCATATATATTTTTTATGAGAAAAAACATTCGAGATGAATTTTTACTTCATTGAAGTCATGGTCATGAATTCCAATACATAGGTACTAATGAGCATATTGCAGATTTGTGACAAGCTTCTATCTGTGAAGAAGTTCTGATACTTATGAGATAAGCTTGGTATGGAAGAGAATGTCTCCCTCGCTGAGAGGGAGTGTTGAGAGTACAACTTTGGGAATTATTCTCCATAATGTTATGTTGTATTAAGGTATGAGACTTGTGTTGTAATAAAGTCCATAATCCATGTTGTAATTAGAATCATATCTTCTCCATGACCTTATGTTGTATTAATCTTGGAGACTTGTTTTGTATCAATTTTGAAACTTATATTGTATTGAGTTAACATGAAATTGTCATACTCGGGAGAGATGCATGTACTAGGATATTATGGTTAAGATAATGGGATTATGTTAAGGTATTACTCTTGTTAGTAATATCAATACAATAGACTTGTGAGTAATATCAAGTCCTACAATTATCCTCATATGATTGAGGTGGTAAATATTGTGAGTAATATCAAGCTGAGACTTGTGAGTAATATCAAGCTCTACAAATATGCCCATGTTATGAGGTGGTGTACTTTACGATGTAAAGTGTATATACTATGTGATGTATGGATAGTCATTTTCAATAGGGGCTACAAGTCTCCTTTAGGAATTAGCTACCCCTAGAGTGATTTACTTTAGCATGTGACTATATGACCCATGGTAATACATATCATCATATGTTCAAAACAATTCTTATGAGTATGATATGATATAGAATTTATGAAAACACATATGGGCCATGCAAAGGTAATTAATATAAGCACATAGATGGAGAGAGAATTTGAATTTCCCATGTTTCCACCAAGTGAACTCGAATTGATAAGACATCATTTGAGTATTAGTTATGGTAAATAAGTTCAATTAATTAAGGAATCAATAATTAATTTATGCAAGTGGTCGTTAAAGATGTCACTGATGGAGAAGCACTATTTTTATTGAGTTACATTAAGTTTTGTTCATTTCTATTTAGTTACATTCAGTTCTATTCAGTTACATTCGATTGTATCCAATTCCATTTAGTTGTATGCAGTTCCATCTAGTTCAATTTAGTGCACTCATTTAACAACTTAGTTAGATTTAGTTAATTAATGGAAGGAAAATATATTATTGTTGGAGATCATTATGGAGTGCCAACCTAGAATCAAGTCAATAAAGTCTCATATATTCTAGTGGGATATAATTAATGAGTTCCATCTTGGAACCAATTCAATGGGGTGCACATGACTGAAAGTGTATCATTGTTCTAAGTGTTAATAAGTTAGGGATGCATGAAACCGTTCTATTTTTGTTGTATAACCTAATTTCACTTGTTATTAAAGTGCTATGCACTTGGAAAGTGAGACACTGTGTTCCATTTGATCTCCACTCTCTGGTGCTCTCAGTGAAAGCAATATGCTATTGTGTTGAAACCATTTTCTGCTGATTATCAATCATACTCTAAGATTGTTTGCTTGGTTTTTATCCTCTAAATCAGTGGAGGGTTTTCTCAAGGTATATCTTGTGTTCTATAGTGTTATTTATGTCTTTGGAATATTGATGAGATCCATATGCACTATTATTGTGGGTTAAAATTTTAAACTTCAATTATCTTCATATTTTTTCTCAATCACTAACAAACATGTACAAATTCACTAGATGAGTGCTATATGTCTTCTTACTTGTTCGATATCCTATGTGCAAGCAACAAATTTTTAGGAACTAGTTGGGCATGGAAGATAGAATACCCTCTAGTACATATCTATCGGAAATATTTTTTTGATCACAAACATGCAATATAGTATGGGTATATTTGTGATCATTTCCTAGTCCCACATTATTAATTGATCTTTTCCAAACTTGTTCCAAGGATTCCCGGAGAATTAATGCAAACCATTAGTGAAAATAGAGATTGTTACATTGATAAGGATAACATGTATATTGGTGTGTATCCTTCCATTGGTGTGTATCCTTCTCGAAGGCAGTTGAGGTGGAGGATCATCCCTACTTCTTAGGTGAGGTGGAATTTGGTTCCCTAACCTATGAGAAATATTCCCTAGACCCCTCCTCCTGATCCTCAACCTACTCTATCCCTTTGTCCATATAAATTGAACCCTCTCTCCATTGTGACGTGAGGAAGGACTATGGTACTATTATGCTGGTGGAATTTATAGGTGATCTCTATCCTCCTTTGGGAGGCAAGATATCACCCTTTGGGAGGATTAATATCATCCTTTGGAGGCTTTGGCTTGGATTTTTGGATGGAATATTGCAGCATTAAGGCTTAGTTGTGATGTTGTTTTCCTATGTAATTCTATGCATCTCCTTGATTACAATAATAAAAATATATTTCCATAAATGTTGCTTTGTTGATGATGTTTAAAGATTTATTCCTTAATTTCTAGCTTAGATCAATTGATTTTTATATATGCATGTATTGTTTGCTTGTTTCCACTTGCTCTACAAGATTTTGCAGCTCAAGATTTGAAGGCTTTGGAGCTTGGATCAACAAAGAGAGAAGAGGATTTGAAGACCTTAGGTAGGTGATCTTTCTGTTAGCTTTCATTTCCATTTGATATGGGAAGTATATTATATTGTGTACATGATTTGTTCTAGATCCACTTGGACTAGGGATATCTAGCTTGAGTCCACTTGAGTAGATTTATCCACTAACAAATTTGGAGACCATACTGGGGAGTAACATACATTTGATTTCATTTTGTCTTTGATTTCATGTCTCTTTATCAATCCATTTCATATCCTCTACAGACCCTCTCGCCTTTATATTTTGTCATAGAAAAGTTTCTGGGACTTCCTTGACTCTTTTTGGGTTTAGTGTTAGGATTCTAGCTCTTCTCTCTTAGGATATCTAGCCTCTCAAGCCCTCTGGCGCACCTAGGTAGTGTATATATAGCACCACTGTGTTTCTATCTCCTTTTACCTTAAATGATAGAGCACCACTATTACTCTTTCCCATTGTTGTAATTTCACCACTCGCACTCTTTCCTAGTGTAGTAAGTGTGACATCCATCTCTGGCACTCTGGTGCAGTGTACTAAGTGCACCAACCTTATCAAACTCAGAGATCAGCTCAAGTTTCCTTAATGTTTTGGTTTTGGGTTGATGGATTTTGGTTTGTAGGCTGCATATGATAGTCATAGATCCCTTAGGTATAGCATTACCTCTATTTGGAGTGGATTTTGTTAAGTTTGGGATGTTTTACTAGTCAAGTGAGTGACTTGGTTGTGGAAGGAAAATTCAATTCCCCCACCTCTTGGTTCAGCATTTTCATCCCTAATCACATTACTTGGTCTTTCCAGATCTGTTCAAATCATTAGATATGATCTCCAAACCCTTCCTCCACCCTCAATCAATGAGTTTTGGTTGCATTTTAGTTGATTTGGAGCAATTCGTGAGTTTTTTGGAGTTGTGTGGATGCTTGCCATTTTATTTTTTATTTTTGAATGATAAAGTGTTGTAGATATTCTCTCATTTTTATTTTATAGATATGAAAAGAGTTTAGTTATCATTCTTCCTTTTGGTAAATGCATTTGAAAATTGAACTGATTCCCTACTTTATTTTATACATTGTTGAGATTTGTTGCATCTTTGATTCCATTTGTGCTTTTTGGAATATTATTGCATAAAGTTAGGATTGTTCACTCTAGGAAGTAATTTTTATTTTTCCTTACTATTGAGATTCATGTTGGTTTGAAAATAAAACTCAATAAAAAAATATCAAATTAAAAAAAGAAAAAAAAACGAGCCCCCCTATAGCTCGCATTATAATTCATGAGTCTTTTCAAGAATTGTGGTTGGTGTTGGTCTTTAAAGATTCATAGTTGGATTTGAATAGAACTTGGTTTTCTTAGATCTATGATTTATGTATTCTTTAACAGAAAATTTTTTCCCTACCTTAGCTAGCTTTCATCGAAAGAGAAATGTGCATTGTCATGTAGCTAGGATTTGCATTCTTTTTACATTTCCTGTCTACACCACATACAACCACTTAACCACATAAGATAAAATTAACGCTAGCTTAGGATTAAAATAATTTAATAACTATGTGTAAGTTAGAGACGTGTTCTAGTGTCTTTAAGTGTGGAAACTATTGTTATTTTCCTGCACTACATCTCGAGGGATTTTAGTTCTTCCATGTACCAACTGGTATATCGTATGGATTTTCACGTACCTTTGGGTATATAGAAAAGTACTTCACATACTCAGTATTATATTAGAAGAATCCCGTCGAGAAGTTGTGCATTAGACAGCACCACTACAAAGTTGAGCTCCCTCGTACCTAGTGTATATTGGGAGAACCTTTTAGGATTCATGTGACCAACTGAGTTAACCTTTTTTTCATCTAGGCATCGCAATACACTGAGAAAAACAATCATGGGTATTAATACACACGTTCCATCTAGGTAGTCAGGTATTCAAGAAAGGGTATGAGTCTTCATTTGAGTATTCCTTTCTAGATATCTATGCGAGTTACTTCCAAGAGCATACTCTGCACTATAAATGACGAAGGGAATTTTCTTAGCATTCTATCCTCTACTTCTTGGAAAGCCATAGGTTCTCCTCTTCCTATGCCAACTATTGATCAAATACTGGCTTCAAATCAAATACCTACAATGATTTTAGGGATCCTTCCTCATTTTCCTGTCACTTTAGGAGGGAAAACTATCTGCATCAATGTTATGGTAGTCCAAGGTCCCTTAGATTTTAATCTGCTCCTTGGGTGAGATTATGTTTACGCCATGAAATATGTAGTGTCCACACTCTTTCGAATGATGTATTTTCCCCATGATGGGAAGATTGTGACTGTTGATAAACTTTCCTTCGTCAAACCTGATCATCGTATGAATCCTAGCCTTCCGACTTCCTTTAATGTACCGCATGTTCTTTTGGTTAGAAATGTCTATGAGCATAGTTCCCTTTCTATGTCAAGATCATTAAAAAATGAAACACATGGTTGTAATCACAGTTCCCTTTCTGTGTCAAGATCGTTAAAAAATGAAATAGATGTCGTCGATCATAGTTCCTTTTCTCTGTGTCAATATCGTTAAAAATTTAAATGGATGTCTTCAAGCATAGTTACTCTCTGTTTCAAGCTTGCTTCAATATTAAATAGGTTCCCACAAGCATATTTATTTTATGTTTCAAGATTGTTTAAAAATGAAACAGGTCTCCTTGAGCACAATTCCTTTTTCTTGTCAATATCGTTAAAAAATGAAATGGATTCTTCCACTGTGTCAAGGCTCAATTTTTTTACATTCCTTTCATTTGCTTGTAAAGTAGACGAAACGAAGCTTGGGGGGCATGTACCCTACGTATTTATGTTGGAATTAGGTTACTTGACATTGTAGAAATAATATATCAAATCTATGAGCAATTATGCTAAGAATAATCATAGGAAATATATCTTTCTACTAAGAATTCTCACAAGCATACACAGGAAAAATAGAGAGAATAAAAGAGACTGGATCACATAAATGAAGAGATGAATATTGGTGTGTATCCTTCCATTGAATAATGATGAATAATAGTGTACATAAATAGTAAATCCTTCATAGGAAAATCTAGTTGTATGGAGACAACTCATCAAGCTAAAAACTGATGACTTACCAAAATATAGCAAATCCCCATAGGTGGCTAAAGTGCTTCCAAAAGCTATCAAGGACCTCACGAATTGGCAAAATTATGAGTGAGTTTTCAAAGGATATGGAAAAACATGCTAATCCTATAAAATGGAGAAAACTCATGGAGGATAAGCTAGAAACAAAAGATGTCAGTTTCTTGGTTGACTAGATTTTATCTTATCTAGAAACAAGCTCGAAAAGCAGAATAAAGTAGAAACTGTCGTAATGTGTTGTATACTATTTCTGGATGGTTAAAAGTTGGAAAATATGAACCCATATTTAGAAATAAATCATTCATGGGATATAGATGGCATGTATTGACTTTAAGGTGCAAGTGGATGCCAACTAATTAAGCTAGTGGATGCCAACTAATTAGGTGAGTGGGTGCAAGTTATTAGTGGGTTTAATATATTCCAACACCCCCTATAAGTTTGACTTTATGATGGTATGAAAAAAAATATAGATTCATAAAGGGCCCAGCAACAAGGCTATGGTCACCCTTTAACAATTATTATGTCCATAAAAGTGAGGAAAGAGGCAAAACCACATGGGGAAAATCCTCCCTCAAGATAGGAAAATACACAAAATTTGAAATATTTTTTCAACATATCTTCATATTCACTCTAATGAGCTTATTGAACTGCTTCTAGATGAAGGACTTATTGAAGAAATCATGAAATCCATGATTATGCGCTAGAGTGTAGAACCTGCAAGAAGGAAGAGGAGAGACTCATTTTGTCTCATCAATTGATGAAGTAGGACAATTATCTAAATGATTCTTGATGTTATCAAACTTTGATATGAAAACATAATCTGAAATGGAAAAGAGATCTGTGCATACTCCTTTCCAAAGAGTACAAAAATCAAGACAATTTATTTCACACCCAGTTCCCTGAATAGCTACAAAATTGTGATGTGAATTACATGTCAATATTATAATATGATGTATCACCTTTCCATATATGATATGAGGCTGATAAAACTCTGATATATCAGAAATATTATCATATGGAACAGTAATGCCAAAGGCTTCAGTGGCTCCATGAGGATATAGGGTTAGTCTAGGAAAACTATGAGCAACTGAGGAAAACTGATAGGTGTAAAAATATGAATGATGTATGGGAATAAGATCTGAACCATAAGTGTTTATAACAGACCTAAACATGAATAATTACATGGATAATCAGCCACTGAAATATAGGAAAGACTTCAAACAATGTAAGATAAATATCACTACATAAAAGACCAAGGAGGAATCAACTAGTGAACTTGGGATTTGTATAGTCTTAGGATTATTTATAGGTATGGTAGATGGTATATATGGTGGTATGATATGTGTATCAACCTGAAAATATTCTTCTAAATCATAATTTAAAGGATCACATATAATCATATCAGTAGACTCATGGAAATACACTGGTATTGAATCCTCTGTATGAAAGGAGGAAAGAAAGAGATGTTCACAATATTCAAGGAGTTTCTGATTATTGATGCCAATAAAAAAGGAGTATATTCTCAAGGAAATGATATCAAGTAACATAAGAGATATCACACAAATAAGGATTGATTTGGCTAAGCAAGCATCCTGGAAATCACTGGGTTGTGCATCATCAATGAGAGAAATATGCACAAAGTGTGAAGGATCTGGCATATAGATCTAAGATAGGAGATTTAGAGAACAATGACTATTATAGGATTGTCGTTAATATAAATAGAATCTCCATATGTTACTTATTTTTCATCAATAGTATCACAAGAAGAAAAATCACCTTCAAGAGACACAAAAAAAGATGGCTCTTCAATATTTGCTTCTACATTGAAGGAGGAAGCATTCGAATCAAGGAGAGTAGAAGAAACATGAACTGTATGAGAAACTTCTTCATCATGAAAAAATTCATCAAAGAATATAGAGGCCAAGAAATCTTTAGAGAGAGCAAGAGGAGATGTTGGGTTCGTTTCATGCTTCATCTTCTATTTCCTACAAACCAAAAGCTTTGTCCAAATTCTTCCAAAGCTCAAATGCATACTCAGAAGAATCTATGAGATGATATATATTTGGAGACATTATCAAACACATAATTCCATAATCTCTATCACGATTATGAAGCCAATCAATCTTCACTTCATAAATATCAAGTTCACTCAATGCACCAATGGAGACATCAAAGAGACATTGCCTCTTCACGTATGTGCTCATCTTTGGCTTCCAATAAGCTTAGTTGAAAGGAATTAGTAGAGGAACTTTTGAATACATATTGAATTTGTTGATATACTCTAGGAGATACTCTCTCCAACCTGGAAAAAAAAACTAGGAGAAAATATTGTAAGCTAGACAAGCTCTTCTTCAGAGAGGGATAGGAGACAGGATGTACTCCTCAACTCTATAGAACTTGATCAACCTTGCTACTCTAATTACATGTAGATGATGGCAAGGTTGTAATCCATGTAGCTATGATACCATGTAGAAATAATATATCAAATCTATGAGCAATGATGCTAAGAATAAGCACAGGAAATAGATCTTGCTACTAAGAATTCTCACAAGCATACACGAGAAAAATAGAGAGAAGAAAAGAGACTAAATCTCATGAATTAAAAGATGAATATTGGTGTGTATCCTTCCATTGAATAATTATGAATAATAGTGTACATAAATATTACATCCCTTATAGTAAAATCGAGTTGTATGGATAGAACTCATAAAGCTCAAAAAAGTTGACTTACCAAAATATAGCAAACCCCCATAGGTGGCTAAAGCACTTCCCAAATATATCAAGGACCTCGCGAATTGGAAAAATCATGAGTGGTTTTTCAATGGAGATGAAAAAAAATGCTAATCCTAGAAAATGGATAAAAAATAATGGAGGATGGGTTTGAAAAAAAAGCTGCTAGTTTCCTAGTTGACTAGCTTTTATCTTATCCACAGAAAAGATGGAAAAGAAAAATAAAGCAGAATCTATTGTAATGTGTTGTATAATATTTATGGATGGTCAAAAGGTGGTCAAGATCAACCCAGATTTAGGAATAAAGCATTCCTGGGATATAGATGGCATGTATTGACTTTAAGGTACAAGTGGATGTCAACTAATTAAGCTAGTGGGTGAATAATTAATCAAATAATGATTAATTATTTTATCCTAAGTTATGAGTGGGTTTAATATATTCCAACAGACGTATATGCTAGGGGGAAGTCCCAACCATTGGACATCATGTTGGGAAATCACCATCTCAGCATTAGATAAGAAAGAATATAGAGTTTATTTTATAGATGGACAAGTACTCATGTCGACCAAAGGAAAGAAACTTGAAGATGTTTTGGTCATTGGTGAATAAGAAGGAAGATTATACAAACTCAAGGGACTTCCAGAAACAACCCTTTTCCATGAGACCACTAGCTCAAGTGGTCTATGGCATAGAAGGCTTTCTTACATCAATTACAAAGCATTTCCCTATGTGAGAAAAGTGGTAACATGTTTACCATATTTGAAGATCGATCATGAAGGTACTTGCAAAGGATGTGCAAGAGGAAAGAATATCAAGAAAACATTATAGAAGCAGTGAAAACAATTATTCATGATCAAGACCTTCCCATGCATCTATGGGATGAAGCAGCAAGAACAATTGTGTATGTGCGAAACATATCATCTCACAGTGGCCTTAGATTCAATACTCCTGAAGGAATGTATACATGAAAGGAACCTGGATTGATCCATCTCAAGATATTTGGTTTTCCAGTATATGTACATATTCCAAAAGAGAAGAGAACCAAGTTCAATCCTTCTAGAAAGAAGGGAATATTTGTTGAATACTGTGAATTATCCAAATCCTCCAGGATATACATTTCAGGATTCTATCATATATAGATTAGTAGGGATGTAACATTTGAGGAAGAAACAACTCTTAAGAAATCTAGAAAATGCAAGCTTGAAGAATTACAATAAGAGGATGTACCTCCCAGAAAGGTAGATTTTGAACCCTCTCCTGAAATAGTAGTATCAAAAGATCATGATATGCTAGAACCTCAGGAACCCCCTACTATGGATATATATTGAAAGAGAAATCCTTCTTGGGTAAGATAAATCATACAAGAAGCAGAAAAGTATGGAGATCCATAAGGATCCACAAGAACTAGTAAGAGATCAAATCCATTCTCCAACTATGTAGCTTTTATGTGTGATATTGTAGATCAAGAACCTACTAGTTACGAGGAAGCTGTACAAAAGAAAGAATGGGTAGAAGCATTGATGAAAGAATACCACTAAATAATGAATAATGTTGTTTGGAAATAGTACCCAAACCAGAATTCAAGAGTGTGGTATATTCCAAGTGGATCGACAAGATAAAACATGCTATTGATGGAAGCATCGAAAAATAAAAGGTAAGATTTGTGGCTAGAGGATTCTCTTAGAAAGAGGGATTTGATTATGAAGAAACATTTGCACCAGTAGCAAGGCATACTTCCATCAGAACCATCATGGCACTTGCTTCCATGATAAAGTGGGATCTACACCAAATGGATGTAAATACATCTTTCATGAATGGTGTAATCGACGAAGAAGTATACATTGAACAACCAAAAGGATTTGGGGTCGAAGACAGAGCAACTCATGTATGTAAGATGAAAAAGGATCTGTATTAACTAAACCAAGATCCTAGGGCTTGGTATGGAAGAATATATAGCTTCTTGTAATATTGGGATTTACCAAAAGTAAAGTTGATCCTAACCTTTACCTTAAGGTTATGGATGATAAACCTGTCATATTATTACTATATGTAGATGATCTATTTCTGACATGAAATGAGAAACAAATTGTAGAAATAAAGAAGAAGCTACCTGAAGAATTCGAGATGAAAGATCTTGGATTGATGCACTAATTTTTTTGGGTTGGAAGTGTGCTAGAGACCAGAAGGAATATTTCTGAGCTAGGGAAAATATGCAGTGGAAATCATAAAAATATTTGATATGTTGGATTGTAAAGCTATGACCACACCCATGGATACCAAACTAAAGCTATTATCTGATGAATTATCAAATTTAGTGGATATGACTTAGTACAGACATGTTATTGGGTCTTTAGTGAATCTAATGAATACTATGCCATATATATTATCTGTTGTGAACACCCTAATTCAATATCTAGTTAAAGCTACACGTGTTCACCTGATAGTTGAAAACCATCTGATGAGGTACCTAAGTCATGGATATAGACTATATTGGCATGCATATTCATATTGCGAAGGATATGTCACAGACAAGAAGAGCACCTCAGGTGGTTTTATTTGTCTGGATTGAGGAATTACTCTAATGTGTATTTCTTGTCTATTAGTTCGTCAGATTACAATTATGAAAATAAATTCACATGAATCGTGCTTAGAATTTACATTGACGTCGATGCCCAACGTGGTCTGCAATAAATTTTGAATTTGATATGTCGCGCACTATTCCCATCAGTTGTCGACCAACATTTTTTGAATCAAATCTATAGCCGAGCAGTAATAGACTCATGTGCTAGATGGAGAGTCGACCTTAGTAGTCTCGGATTCATGTGCTTGATGGAAATCCAAATTGAGCAGTCGTTGATATGTGAAAGGAAACCGAATTATGCTTTCTCTGGATGCTAGATGACTTGGTGTCGCTATTCTTAATAATTCCATCCACCCAACAGACTTACCCACACGTTTGATTAGTATTCAGTGATTCGATATACATTGATCAGTCGAGTTGTGTATGGGAAGAATGACCATT
>LPNX010927814.1:42955-82904 GCA_001517045.1 Pseudotsuga menziesii
GGAAGATGCACCTTAATATTTGATAAGCCACTTTGTCCATGGTCATCCTAAAGGAAGTAAACCAAATGACAAATGACTATTAATAAAGTCGCTTTGACCATTGTTCGCAGACTTCCTATCGATCTATAGACCTGCAAACTATAGATCACGAAAGAAGAGGGATGCGCAAGGAGTTTTTATCTTAATCGATGAGTCATTTGGTCGAGGCTAAAATTTTGGCTAAAAGATTTATGTAATAAAGACAATAATATTTCATTGTATAATGTAATCAAAGTCAAGTCGAGTGGACATCATCTGCTATATAATTTTGGTTGTGGCCAGGTTCGACTAATCTAAGGTTGTGGTCGAATCCAACTAATCTAAAAAAGTAGGGGTCGGGTCTAAGTTATGTTATAAAATTTTGTTCAGGTAAGTGTTTTATGTGGTCATGGTTATATTTGGTTGATGATTCATTTTATTCAAGTGAGTCATTGATTTTCAAAGTAAATTTTAAAATTTTGAAGTCAAGGGGGTTAAATGTGAGTCTCTTTTGAGGCAGGAGATCCCCTCCATTTTATGTAAATCAATTTTATCTCTTTCCAACCATTATAAGTTTATTCATGTTGAGTCAGTTGAACTACAAGTAGTCGGTCATGACCAAAGCAGTCGATCACAGCCAAGATCATGTACATGAGCAAGCATCACATAATATTGCAGGAGTTTCAAAAGATGGTAATTACATTCAAGCATATATCATACACCTACACAAAAAATCACTCCAATGAGACATGATGAAAATGTGCTTAAACCCCTTAGTATCAAAATGCTGAAACTATTCCTAGGTTGTGACCTCGAAAATTTAGAAGACAGAGAAATGACATAGAAAGTAGAAGAGCCAAAAGGCCCTACATGCCTGAGTTGATGGAAATGTCGGTCAGATGATCCAAAGTGAAGATTTAAACCAAAAGGCCTCATTGTGGAAGAGGATAGTCGACCGTCATTGTGAGAGGGCGAGACTTCGATGGACTATTGCTAGATTCAAGATGGAGGATGAAGAGTAACGAGTCACAGTAGAGCCTTGTACATGTTTGTTTTCCTATCAAGCTAGAATTTTTTGTGGTTGAGTTACCTATGGAGACTGGTTTGTATGGTTGACACACAGTGAGGATTAATTTTGTAGGAGCAGAGACCCAGGATGTTGATGCATATTTCTTTGTTCTCTTTGAGACAAATAAATTTTTTGTTGGTGGGGGCAATGTTCAAGGGGCCACTTGACCTCCTAAATGTTATCATATTTATTTAATTATATATTTTAAAGGGATAAATCTAACCTTAACAAATGAGTAGTTGGAGCAGGTATAACCACTCCAACCTCTCTCATGAAGAATAAATAGTTATTAAAGATGAATAGAAAGTAGGATTGGACGTCCCTTCCCAAATATTTGTGTTTGATGGTTGTGTATGATTGTTTAATGTATTCTTGAAAGTGATGTGAAAGAATAGCCTTTAATAGATGTGCCATGATTTCATGCTTTAGCAAGAAACATTCTAGTGTTTCTTTTAGCATTATTGAAACAGAGTACATAATAGCTTTCTCCACTAGTTGTGAAGCCATATGGATTCAAAAGCTGATGTCAGGTCCATTTGACGTGGATTTGGATACCACAATGATTCTATGTGAAAACCAGAGCTGTATAAAGATGACAGAGAATGATTTGTTCCATGAAAAATCAAAGTAGATAGAAATCCGATATTTTTACCTAAGGGATATTGTACAAAATGGAGCTATAAAAATACAATATGTGAGTACCGATGAGCAAGTTGCTTATGTGATAAAAAATACTCTATCTTGAGTAAATTTTGAATGCTTTAGTGACACGATTTTTGTAGTACGAAAAGACTTTCCTCACAAGGAGGAACAGTGATGATGATACATATCTTCCTTGCAAGAAGGAATGGTGATGATACAAACCCACCTCAAAAAGAGGGAGAATATTGATAATAAGAAACTCCCTGAAAAGCGGGAGTGATTATCAGATCTTCATTAATGATGGGATGATAGTGATGTTCAAGTACCAAAGAGGCCAAGTACGGCTGTAGATGCTGATGAAGTATGACATTCACTTGTGGACGATAGTATCCTCTTTTGAGGATGGTCTTGTAGAAAATAACACTCTCTTAATGAGAGTGGTCCTAGGTCTTTTTAGCTGAGTATGTTTCTATAGATGCTACTTTCGCATGGAGAGTGTTCCTAAATTCAGTTGTAGATGTCATAGAAAATAACATTCTCTTGGTAGTGGTCCTATATTTAAGAAGATGATGATGGTCTACAATGAGTCCTTATGGATGGCAAGTCTTGGATTTAGTTGTGGATGAGATCTGCATTCAATTATAGATGATACTATTGCATGGAGAGTATGCCTACATTTACTTGTAGATGTTGTAGAAAATAACACTTACTTGGGAGTGGTCTTAGATCTAAAAATTTGAGGATGGTCTACGATGAGTCTTTAAATACGACATGTCCCACATTTAGTTGTGAAAAGTATTTCCATTTAGTTGTAGACAATACTCTCACATGGAGAGTATGCCTACAATCACTTATAGACGCCATAGAAAATCACACTCACTTGGGAGTTTCCCTATCTATGATAGGATGAGGATGGTTTATGATGATTCCTTGCAAACTATAGGTCCTACATTCATTTGTAGATGATGTGGTCCGAGATTCATTTACGAATGATCTAGTTGGTTGATACTATGGACCCTAGTCGTTAAGGTGGAGTAGGATGTTGAGGATTGCATCATCCTTTGACCTATGTCCTAAAGTGATAGGGATTTATCATCCTGCAAAGAGATCATGTGTACTACAGGTAGTGTTGGTACAAAGGATCGAGAAGATCAAAGTGTTGCTGCAATTGATCGAGAATATTGAATTGTTTCTGCAAAGGATCGAGAAGATAGAAGTGTTGCTATAAAGGATCAAGAAGATTAAAGTGTTGCTGCAAAGGATCAAGTGATCAAGTGTTTCAAAATGTGAAGACTCAGTGCTATAGAAGATGATGTTCTAGTATTGAATATATTGAATATATTCCAGTAATTGTTTCAGTTGCTAATGATTGTTCAAAATTCTTATGAAGTAAAGATGTATTTGTTAGTTTTTCAACATTCAAGCTGGCATTATGTTAGGATCTTTAATTGAGAGAACAACAAGTACAACAATCAAACAAAAGAGACAATGAACACAATGTTTTTCCTCAGGGAAACCATAAATGGAGAAAACCCTGCAACTTCCTCAGAGATAGAATCAACACAAAAGGTAAAACCACAAAACAGTAAGATTCTCTCCTGGCAGTAGTGACCTTATTCTTGTCTAGTCCCAGTGTCTTCTTCTTCCTCAACTATATGCTACACTTGAGTGTGTTTGTGTTGTGTGCTAAATAGAGAGTCCAACTCTCTATTTATACTAATACCAGCATGACTAAAACCTTACTAGGTCTGACCTCTACTAGGAGAGTCTAATAACCCTAGTGCCTTGAAACTGTGGGGACTTTAACCCTTAGACAATAGGAGGGTTACCCACAATGACTTAACATGACTTGTTTACATTATTGATTCTCCCGATCAGAACATCGGGGCATGACATAACATGATAAAATCCCAGAATAAACATCGGGTTACAATAGATAAGAAATACAAGTGAAATACATTCCGAAGTTGCAATTACATCAACACTCCCTCTTAACTAGGAAGGTATTCTCTTGACACAATTTTCATCACTGGTCTTCTTTTCTGGATATTCTCATCATCTACATCTCCAAGTCATCTTCATATTCAAGTCATCTTTATCTTCATGCCATCTTCTTTTCTGGATCTGGATCATCACTCGATCTGGATCATCATCACTGGATCTGGATCATCACTCGATCTGTATCATCATCGCTGGATTTGGATCATCACTTGATCTAGATCATCATCACTGGACTGGATCTAGATCATCACTCGATCTAGATCATCATCACTGGACTGGATCTAGATCATCACTTGATTTGGATCATCATCACTGGACTAGGTCTGGATCATCACTCGATCTGGATCATCATTTGACTGGATATGGATCTCTCGGAGTAATCATAACTTGATCTGGATGATAGCTCAATCTAGATCTCCTCTAGTCATCATCATATGTGCTATCTCATGATTCTTCTCGTCATAGGAAGTTCTATAGAGCCATCCTTCTTTCATGCTGGGTGTATGCCTACCTCCTCGTAGGTCTTTGGTAGCCCTTACATCTAACCTACTCGTCAGAATGTCCAGCACTCACATCTGACATGGGAGGAAATTAATCCTTTAGCCATGACATAATGGCTCAGCCCTTACATCTAACCTGCTCGTCAGAATGGCTATGGATCAGCACTCATATATGACATGGAAGGAACCAATCCTCTCACCATGATAGAATGGCTCAGCCCTTACATCTGACCTGCTCGTCAAAATGGCTATGGGACTCATCACTTTCCCTTGGAGGAAACCTCTATCTGGAGAACAAAAAGCTTCTCCCTGAAGTACTCAAACTTCACCATAGCTAATGGCTTCATCAACATATTAGCTATCTGTTCCTCCGTCGCAACATACTAGAGCTTCACTACTCCCCTCTGCACCATATCCCTGATATAGTGATACTTGATCTCGATATGCTTCGAGTTGTGATGAAACACTGGATTCTCTGACAACTTCACACAACTCTGGTTGTCACAATGTATACAAGTAGCATCCATCTGGAGATTAAATAAATAAGATAGTAGCTTCTACAGCCATACTGCCTCACAACTAGCTGAACAAGCTACGACATACTATGCTTCAACTTTACTCAATGCCACATAGGATTGCTTCCTGCTAAACCAGGATATCACACCTGATCCCATATTTAAGCAACACCCTGAAGTGCTCTTCCTATCGATGGCACTACCTACCCAATCTGAATCAACATAACCCTCTAGGTTAATCTTCTGATTTGCATCATACTTGAGCCCATAATCAACTGTACCCCTCAGGTACCTTAGAATATGCTTTGCAGCAATCAAGTGAACATTTCTCGGATTTGTTAAGAACTGGCTCAAGGTGTTCATATCAAAGCAAATGTCTGGTCTTGTCTTCATTAGGTACATCAAGGACCCAATCATCTAACGATACATAGTAGCATCAACCAACTCTAATGAAGCATAACTCAATAGCTTGAGGTTCGATTCCATAGGTGTGGCCATAGCCTTGCAGTCCATCATCCCGAACCTCTTCAGGATCTCTGCTACATACTTCCCTTGCCCAAGGAATATTCCATCTGCACTCTACCACACCTCCATACCTAGAAAATAATGCATCATACCCAAGTCCTTCATCTCGAACTCAGCAGCAACCTTTCTCTTCGTATCAGCAATCAACCCATCCATACCTGTCACAAATAGATCATCTACATATAGTTGAAGTATCAGTGGGTTTCCATTTTCAACCTTGTAGTACAGGTTGGAATTTGATTTACTCTTGGTAAAGCCCAAATTGGATAGAAATCTATCAATTCTGTCGTACCATGTCCTAGGTGCCTGTTTCAAACCATATAGGGCTTTCTTCAATCTGTACACATGAGACTCCCTGTCATGTGTCTCAAGACCGAGTGGTTGTTCCCCATACACTTCCTCTTCCACTACACCATTCAAGAAATCAGTCTTGACATCCATCTGGTGTATCTTCCATTTCATTACTGTAGCCATAGAAAGTACCGATATAATGGAAGTGTATCTGGCTACAGGTGCAAAGTTTTCTTCATAATCTAGTCCTTCTTTCTGAGAGAAACCCCAAGCCACAAATCTTTCCTTATATTTTTCAATGCTATCGTATGTAGTATGCTTGATCTTGTAGATCCATTTGGAGGTTACAACTGAATTCCCTTCTGGTCTTGGGCCAACATCCCAAACATCATTTTTCATGATCGATTGGTATTCTTCAATCATAGCATCCTTCCATTCTTTATGTTCTACCACTTCTTCATAACTGGAAGGTTCTTTATCAATGAAATCACATACCCAAAGCAGGATTTGGTCCTCTTTCTTTCTCTGTGATTCTCTTCTGGAGCCCCATATCTTTCTGCACCTTGGATAAGTTCTCATACCCAAGCAGGTTTCCTCTTATGAGGATTCTTCTCCAAAGGTGGATCTATAGGTCTTTATGGTTCTTCAAATTCTCGATCTTCTTCGTTCATGGTTGTATCATGAACTCTGGGTGCTTCTACTTCTTCATATTCTTCAGCAAGTTTCTTTCTGGATGTGTTGTAAATTGTATCTTCATCAAATGTTACATCCCTACTGATTTCAATCTTCTTGAATCTTGGGAAGTATATTCTGTAAGCCTTTGAGCTTTCAGAGTATCCCACAAATATACCCTTATTTCCTGAAGGATCTAATTTAGTCCTCTTCTCTTTTGGAATGTGTATGTACACTGGACAGCCAAATATTCTGAGATGGCTGACTTTTGGTTTCTTTCCAGAGAAGACTTCTTCAGGAGTCTTGTTCTTGAGTACTCTATGTGGAGTACGGTTCTGTACATACACTGCTGTTTGGGCAGCTTCCGCCCAAAGATGCATAGGAAGGTCTTGATCATGAAGCATTGCTCTTGCAACTTCCATGATATTTCTATTCTTCCTTTCCGCAATCCCATTCTGTTGTGGATTATAAGGAGTGGACAACTCCCTCTTAATCCCCGATTCTTTGCATAGCTCTTTGAATTCATTTGAAGTGAACTCTCTGCCATTATCTGATCGAAAAGTCTCAATCTTCTTTTTAGTGTGATTCTTGATAAAGTCTTTGAATTCCTTGAACTTTCTGAATACTTCATCTTTGTTCTTCATGAATTAAACCCATGTCTTCCTAGAAAAATCATCAATAAAGGAAACATAATATACATACCCTCTTAGTGAGTTTGATGACATAGGATCGCATACATCGGAGTGGATGATTTCCAAGATTCCTTTTGCTTTACTTTCACTGCTTGGAAATGTCTTCTTTGTATTCTTTCCCTTTTCACATGTGCAAGCCTTCTATGCCAAAGTTCACTTGGCTCTACTGTGTCATGGACCAAGGCTTGTTCTGTATTACCCTTTAATTTGTACAAACCTCCTTCTTGTTCACCAATCACTATTGCATCATCAATAGTCTTTCCTTCTGGCCACATGATGACTTGACCATCTATGAATGCAACCCGCATTCCTTTTGCATCTAATGCCGATATGGAGAGGAGGTTCTTCTTGAGTCTTGGCATAAAAAATACTTCCTTCATTGTTAGAGACTTTCTAGAGTCTAGCTTATAGGAAGATTCCCTACTACCTTTTATTGGATATTAGTAGTCATCTCCTAGCTTCACCTTGTGAGGTGATTCATGTTCTGACAGTATTACAAAGGATTCCTTGAATCCTGTCATATGTTTGGAAGCCCCGCTATTTATGAGCTAATTATTGCTTCCATGAGTAATGTTTCTTGTGAGAGCGGAGATCAAAACATATTCATCCTCGCTTGAAGAATCTTCACTTTCATATCTAGTTCTCTTCTTGGATGGTTCATCATCCTCTGCAACATGAGCATCATGTCTTCTTTTTTTGCTCTTTTTTGTTAGCTTTGGTTTCTTAGGACAATTCTTTGCATAATGTCCTGCTTCATCACATGTATAACATATGACTCTAGATAAATCATTTTTGTGATAGGAATTACCTCTATGGTGATGAGATCTTCTTTTGGTTGACTTGGAGTTTACTGTGAGAGCTTTAACTTCACTTCCCATCTTTTCTTCTCGAGCTGCTATCCGAGCTTCTTCTTGAGAGCACTCTTCCCATAGTCTACTGAACTTGACTAACTTCTTTCTAGCACAGATTCCTTGGATGAAAGAATCCCATGACCTAGGGAGGACATTCAAGGTAGTCATCACAATCTCTACATTTTCCACTTCTTCATCAACTGCTTCTAGTTGTTCTTTAATCTGAGAAACTCTTGTGAAGTAAGACTGGATTGTTTCTTCATTATGAATCTTCACATTCTTCAGTTGGTTTCTCAGAGTCATCTTCCGGTTTATCTTCTTCCCTTCAAACGATTTGGTTAGAGCATCAAACATAAATTTAGGTGTTTTTAGGGAGGACACCTGTGGTATGAGATGATCCTTGATAGAATCAGCAATGATTCTCTTTTCCATAACCAACTTCTTCTTATGCAAGGACTTAGCCTCATCTCCCTCTGGAACTGGAACCTCCTCATGGATGTAGGAGTCTAACTCATTCTCTTGTAGGATGAGGGAAATCCTATACTTCGAAGCTCGAAAGTTATCAGCACCCTCAAGATTTTCATCAAGCTTGGTATGATGAGACATCTTAACTGAGAACCTCAAATGGAAATACAAAATATTTTAGATCTTACCAGGTCAAGATGTTGGATCTAAATTTTGAGCTTAAATCTTGTAAAGCTGGTTCAGGAGCAAATTAGGGTTTTGCTTTTCCAGAGTTTTGTCCAACCAAATGCCTTGAAATTTATCCCTAACTTTGATTTTGGGGAGGAGATTAATCCAGGCCTAGGCTCACTGAAAAATATCTCTTCTATGAAAAGCCCTAATTTTCGGTAGCAGTGTTGGGTCCAAAACTGAAAAACCTCAGAATTGGATTCTGCTTCGATAGAAAGATGTGCCCTAAAGAGGAGAGTTATTCCACATTACTTTTGTTGAAAATATATGGAGAGAGATCCACAAAGTAGGAAGCCCTAGTTTCCGCAGCTGCACAGTGTATTCTTCTGAGGTTAGCTCTGATACCATGTTAGTTTTTCAACATTCAAACTAGCATTATGTTAGAATCTTTAACTAAGAGAACAACAAGTACAACAATAAAACACAAGAGGCAATGAACATAGTGGTTTTCCTCGGGGAAACCATAATGGAGAAAACCCCACAGCTTCCTCAGAGATAGAATCAGCACAAAAGGTAAAACCACAAAACAGTCAGATGCTCTCCCGACAACAATAAACTTCTTCTTGTTAAGTCCCAGTGTCTTCTTCTTCCTCAACTATGCGCTACACTTGAGTGTGTTTGTGTTGTGTGCTAAATAGAGAGTCCAACTCTCTATTTATACTAATCCCGGCATGACTAAAACCTTACTAGGGCCAACCTCTACTAGGAGAGTCTAATAACCCTAGTGCCCTGAAACTGCGGGGACTTTAACCCTTAGACAATAGGAGGGTTACCCACAATGACTTGACATGACTTGTTTACATTATTGATTCTCCTGATCGGAACATCGAGGAATGACATAACATGATAACATCCCAGAATAAACATCAGGTTACAATAAATAAGAAATACAAGTGAAATACATTCCGAAGTTGCAATTACATCAACAATATTACCTTGATACTATTGAATGTTCTCTCTCTCCTTACCCCTATAGTTAATGATTTTGTTGTCGGTAGAATACCCTTCTTTTTAACGGGGGGTGTTTAAATTTTGTAACTTCGAAGAATATTCTAAATGTATTTTACTGATGTAACCCAAGGGAGATGTCTTATTCCTCTGTCGGGATGTTACTATTGTATTTGGTCATCATAGAGTCGTGAGGTATAACCTCCATTGTAAGTCGGGTCAATAGTAGCCCAATGAATATAATATAATACTATTTGGAGTGTTCCTATGTGAAGGTTGGACTAGTCAATTTAGTAGGGACAACTTGTTAGGGTAAAATTCAAGTGATAGAAATAGTATACATAGAGGATTTGCATTCCTAATTTGAACACACACACCAACTTGTGTATAGTGCATAGGAGAGAGAGAGAGACATACCATCAAGGAGGAGGATCACTTGTTTTGGGGTTTTATATTATACATCTATATAGAGGAGGTTCTGTTGGGATTTATTCCCCTTGAGGGTTTCCTAGGTAAATATGTGTCTATCTTGTGATTTTTTTTCTTTCAATGATTCTGCATATGCTACTATTGTGAATTTGGATTAAACACTAATGATATATAGCTAAGCATATGAAATCTTAAAAAATGGGTGGAAGTTTGTTGTGGGGTCATCCTACAACCTATCCTATCACAATACATAGGGGAAATATCATAGCCCTAATGGGTACCATGCCAGGGTGAAATCCACATATCTACCCCATTTCATAATGGAGAGGTCAAGTTCCAAGAAGTACACAACTCATTAAGAATTCCCAACAAAGAACAAAGAACAACTCATTAAGAATTCCCAACAAATGGATTTCATTTATTTACAATTGGGAACTCTTTATGACTTAACACCCCATGTAATGATACCTCTTTTAGATCGAGGAAGGCCACCCTAGAAACTTCTTATTTCTAGTGTGAGTGGTTTCATTTACCTTCTTGATCAAATTACCCAATAATTGAGAAACATGTGTGTTCAAACTTCACAACCCAAAGTTGGATAAGTCATACACAACCTTCTAGTGATTCCCAAGCATCTGAAATCCTTAGAATCTAAGTCAGAAACCCTAAATGAAATAAGAATAAACAAGCAAATAAGCGAAATGCTAATACTATGATAGGACTTTCACTAAACCAGAACCCTCTAGTAGAAGGAAAACAACATAGTCAAAAGTGAAAATTCCCTTGCAAAATTTGTCAAGAAGATCATATAGCTCATCACTATCCATTCATGGAGGATGTTCATAAAATTATGGTTCAACATGGTGGGAAACAACAACCTATTATTTTGATGCAACCCTTCCCACATCACCAATAACAAATGGTTTCTACGATCATCAATACTTGAACCACCAAGAAAACACCACACAAGGGGGAAACCATTGTGATGCTAATGTATTCATTGGTGATCATGAGGTGAACATTCAAATAATTCCTCATACTTCTAATGTCCCTCCTATTGTTTTGTACACATCAGCATCACAACCCAATGGTTGTCTCACCATTGAGAAACCAACCATTGACATAGTGTCCCACCCTCCAAAATGTGTTCAACATAGAACATCACATAATCCTAAGGTAAGATTTGCTCACAACTACAATGGTGTTGAATATTTAACATAAGAAACATGTGCCTTATTGGCACTAGAAGTATTGCAATGTTGTTTGATGCAAGGAAATACACTATTATCTACAATAAAGGTTATTGATCCATTTGATAATACTATGCTCACATTTGACCTGGACCAATCAACATGTATGCTTCCTTCCTAAATTTCTTTTCAAATTAAAGCATCATCTCATGATGAGAACATTTTTCAAACCATAGTTGATAAAGGGGCCTAAACTTGTGTCCTTTCATTAAAATTTTGGGAAGCATTAGGCTCAACCATAATATTCTAAAGGAGTTTGATCGAAATCCTTTCCCTCATGATCATAGACTCATTGTACCCTACCCAATTGAATTTGGTGTGAAAACAATCAAAGTTGATTTTGAGGTAGTAGACATGTCTATAGACTACAATTATCTATTAGGAAGAAGTTGAATTCATGCTATGACGGCTATAGCATATTTAATGTTCAAAGAGATTTGGTTTCCTCAACATGGAAAGATTGTCACAACCAACTAGTTAGATTGTTGTATGCTCAAAAACATTTTCCAATCTAATGTTCTTTTGGTCAGGGATTAACTAAAGGAACTTCAAGAAATCGAGGTAGGATTTTTCAAAGATGATTCCCTCATGGGAACTTATAAAATCCCTACATTGATATCTATCCCTCAAGGTGTTCCATTATTTACCATATTATTGGAGTATTACTTCCCACTATCTATTTTTCCCAAGTTCATTCCAACGGATGACTCATCTTTATTGCACGCAATCTAAACTGAATGTTTAATTATGTAAAAGTATGATTAAGTAATGTCTAGTTCTATATAATGTGTTACCTTCGAGAAAATATCACCCTTACTGTAGCGTCCCCGACCCTCCGACCGGTGAAGAGGACGCTACCATACCATTAAATTTTCAGGAAACTAGCCCCATGAACATGTACATACATAAAAACTGAAATGATTTGAAGTAAAACACGTAGAGATGCATAATTATTCAGCATACAGCGGAAGCAAAACATACATTTAGGAATTCAACATGTTCATCGTAATTCATTAACCATCAAATATGATTGCAGAGATTGAACACATGAATACTTATCTTATGAAGAATTTGTCCCGGAACCAGGGATGTCATTGCAACATTCCACCCAACCATAGCCCAGTTTTCTCCTTAAAATCTCAACAACACTGCCACCCCCAAGCTGGGCATGATTCCCCAAGGAATAAGGAACTAAGCAGGCTCACATATAGCCAAAGGTACACAAATCAGCCAAGCCAACACAGTTGGGTTTATCAGGCTATCAAGGAGCTGGGAAAAGTTGAATGCTAAGTTGGTGGGCTCATTAAATAGATAAGGACACCTACACCAGAACTAGCCTAACTTCTAGGACACCCACACACACCCAACACAAGGAATCAGTCCCTTCTCTGCTACACAGTCCCTCAGACCCTGACTTCCCTTACAATGCTATTCAGGGGTTATGGAGAAGAAATCCATCCCTCTAGCTCTGTCTATGTGGCTCCCAAGCACACCAAGTTTATCAAGAAGACCAAGCCTTCATTCTCACTCCAACACAGTCCAAAGACCAACCACTGCATACACACAACAAAACAAGCAATTCACAGCTCTGGGGAAGAAAATCAACACCACAGAACAACTGAGGTGAAAATTCAGGTAATACACAGCTTTGACTAGAAATTTCGATTCCTGAGTCGTTCTTGGCCCTATCGTGGCCAAGATGACTGAATAAGAATCAACAACAACCAAAATCATAAATTAACCCATAGCAAACCAAAATCATGGGGAAACCAATGACAATTGATTTCTCAACTGCGTGAGGAAGGAAAAACAACCCACATGGAGGTGAATTCACACGGTCGGACCCCCAACAAAATTCACACACACAGCAAAATCCCCCAACCACAAAATTCACACACACAACAAAATCGTGCCCATGAGGCCGCTCTCCCAACTCTTTGTGTGAGTAAAATGCCAAGACCTGTGCATGAGGAGAAGAAACGACCGTCTCTGCGTGAGGATGGGAAAGAATGGGAGAATTCCCACATGAGGGTGAAAGATTCTACTGGTGGAGTGTGCATGTGGTTAAGGAATGACAGTCATGCCACACACCACTGCTCAGCAATAACTTCCCAACTAACAATAGAGGTTTTTAATTTGGTAGTTGACTGATTGAGACAAGGCAAAGTGAGTAAGTCAAAAGGGTAGGTGACAACTAAATGGGTTTAACAACTGACACTTCCAGCTTTTCCCCATTGGCCCAAAGTTTAATAATTTCCCTCCCTATCCTTAGGAAAATCATGCCCTTTTCATCATGGTTGCATTGACATAGCTGGTTGGGTTTATTTTAATTAAAGTGCATATTTACTTGATGCCAAAACTATAATGTGCAAGATATCACGATATACCATCAATGACGATTTTAATCGTCGAAACATTAAACGCTAGATCGATGGTGGGGCTTTTTCCTTTAGCTCCACACCATGATTAATTACAATATATATACATCATATACATTTAATGCAAATGGGGTCAAAACTAGGGTGTTACACTTACAAGCTGTAGAAGTTCCATGCCAATCTATTCAACTCGCTTCGATAGATTTAGATCAAAGTCTTACCTTCGTGGTTGAATATGATTGAGTTACTTTTCCAATTTGGGTTATGAGCTCTCTTGAATTGCATGGATTCTTGGACAAAATTTTATCATCAAATGAATCTATCCTTGAAGTCATGAATATTTGGTTACAACCCCCTAAGGATGTATTTTGTGGGGCGACTGAGAGAATACTTGGTTTAAATGTACATAAGCCTAAGCTGATGCTTTGCATGTTGCTCAATCTGATAATGTATACATGGAAACTTGTATATAGGTTTAAATCTTCCCTTTGTTATGATGCATTTGAACCTTTTGTAAACCAAACTTTCCCTAGGGTATAACATTTTTGAAGTTGTCCCATCAACCCATCATATCTACATCTTCCACCATTCCAACATAAGATCCTACTTAACGTGGGGCACTAAAGTGAGCACCCCATTTCCATTTTGGTGCCCATGTTGAGTTATTATGATAGTGTTGGGAGCCTTGTTAGTACAATTATGACTTGGAGTTTGAGACCGCATATTTCTCTTTCATACATTTCTAACCCTATGATAGTGTTGGGAGCCCTATTAGTACAATTACGACTTAGTGTTTGAGAACACAACTTGAGTAGGCTCCTACCATAGTTTGTTATGCTTATGGTTTTCAAGTGGGTTTGGTTTTCATGGTCAATATGTAAACTTGGTTTCACTTCAAGGAAGGTTCTGAATATTAATATAGTTATTATGTCTCGTACGAACTACTTTATGAAACTTTTCTCAAGTCTAGTTTCTCCTCTAGAGCTTTGGGCTCTTTGTGTGGACTTGCAAAATTAATTAGTAGCAAGAGCTAATTTGGGTTGGCTATGTTTTTTAAAGGTTAGTCAACCTTTATTTTGTTTGTGAGTTTTGTTTTTTTATAGATAATAAAAGGTTCTAATTTATAATAAAAAAATTAAAAAATATATAACAAAATTGTAAAGAAATAATGCAAAATGTGAGGCATGAAGGCTTTTTTTTGTTATATCAATTTGATGGAACGGAAGCCATGCTTCCATTTCAAATCATAAGGGACTAAAATATTTTGTTCTATGTAAACTTAATGAGATGGAGATAGTGGTTTCATTTCAAATCCAAACTTTGTGTTGATTATTCCATCCATAAGGCCCATTTGCACCTTTGACAACAATTAGTGGTCCATCTTAATTTTTTACTAAGTCCCTTTGGATAGTAAGGATAATTGCTAATAATAATACAATCATAAATCAATCACTCCAAAACTCAAAACTTGTTGATATTGCACCAGAATAATTTATCACAAACTAGCACAAGAATGTTATGTGAACTAGAACAATAAAAAACAAATAAAAACCAGCACAAGAATGCTATATAAAGTAGAACAATAAAGAACAAATAATGGTTGCTTAAAACTTGTTGATATTGCACCAGAATACTTTATCACAAACCAGCACACGAATGTTATATAAAATAGAACAATAAAGAACAAATAAAAACTAGCACAAGAATGTTATATAAACTAGAACAATAAAGAACAAATAATTGTTGCACTAAAGAACATTTAATTTCTCACTTCCTTTCTATGAATTCTGAATGGCTATAAGTTAAATGATCATAGATCTTGCATGATAAGTTGGTGATGCCCGCCTCACGTCACCATTTCTAAGTGGTTCTCATAGGCATCCACATAGGAATGAAAAATACTACAACTTTAATGAAAAAGTGCTCTTTAGATTCATGAATCCATACTCCAATTACTTCAGCAAAACCTATAGAGCGCTGAATCTAAAGATCAAATTATATATTCAGCAAAACCTATAGAGTGCTGAATCTAAAGATCAAATTATACATATGAACAAAAAATTTATGTAATATAGGGCATTTCGAATCTACACAGTGGACAGGTATGCTTGGTTTCCAGCCATGTAAATATGCAAGTTTTGTGGTACCTGTGTCCGCATTGCATTATACGTGCTTCTTCGCCCAATTGAAATTCTTCCTTGCAAATTTGGCACGATGTAGTATCGTTATTGATATCTTCCTCTGAAATGATTATGTGAGGCAACTGCTCGACGGCGGCTGTATCTGCCGGGCTGACGTATTGACTATCATGTGCAGTTGACAGAAGATGAAGTAATTCCCTCACACGAACTAGGGTTTGTTCTGTATCTTCCAGCAATCTTTCATTGTCTCTCCTCACATTGCCAACCGCTTCTAAGTCACTTCTCACATCATTCAAAAGAGTAACGAGGGAAGGATTAAACGTAGCCGTAGATCTGGTTATGTCTGTTCTTGATCTTTGGCTGTTGCTCCCATCATTATCATCATTATTGGCGTGATTCGATCTGCTTCTGCTACTCCTGCTACCATTACTACTGGGTGACGACGAGGAGGGATTCCCTAGTCCACGCGCTTCTTCTCGTCCCCCTCGGTTTTCTCCTTCCATTCCGAAATTCAAATTTGAATGGCTACTTCTACTCCTTTAAACCACCAGTCAATGGCTATTGTAGATCGGAAAATTTGAACGCTAAAGGTAAAGAGCACTGGCTCGTCTGCTTACGACTTCCGCCAAATGGGAAGAGAGTGAAGGAAAACTCAAACCAAAACAAAGAGCATGGCTTAGCTTTTATGCTTTTATAAGTGTGGCGCAACAAAGCTAGCCGACCTATGCCAGTAACTTGTTTTTTATTTTTATTTATTATTTTAAATATAATTTCTGTAATTTATTGGTGGCTAATTGATGGTGTGGCCCAGCCGGAATGTGAACACCTGGGTATGTTAATGGTTTATCTAACTTATTAAAAAAATTATTTGATTAATATTTGCTTTCACTAGAGGAACGCTAAGAACCCAATCACTAAACTAATAAACTATAATATATATATATGTGTGGGGGGAGTGTCACCATTAGTGGTGCGCCCTCCTAGAATCCATTGTGGTGACCACTTGGAGGCCAACATGACGTATGACAAGGGCCCACTAGAAATCCCACAATGTGTGGGTTGTGGGCCTATTAAGAAACCATATTTGTGGTAGCCATTTTATGGGTTTATGTTAGGGTTTTGGGAGGCCCTTTTGCTTGGTTTTGTTTCGGTCGAGCTCAATGGGTGATTGCCTCCCCTTAGTGCAACATGGTTCATTCGCTGGTTTATCTGTTTTTGAACCATAGGGGATTCACTTTGTTGACAAATATCTTATCACGTTCATTCATAAATTGGGGTTTCAAATTGTAAAATACCAGCTTAGATTCAGCTTTACCCGGCTTTATCATGCGCCAAGAGGGATCAAATATTTCGAGGTGCAAACCCTGCTTCAACAATTGCACTCCAAAAAATGGTTTGCACCTCGAAATATTTGATCCCTCTCGACCCATGATAGAGCCGCGTAAAGCTGGATCTAAGCTGGTTCCAGTCGTGGGCGGCAACATTAATATTTTAGATGATCCACAGTATGTATATGTTTTTAGTTATTTTTGCAATTGAATTTTACAGTAGAATATCTTATAATCCAATTTTTACATTATAAAATTACATGAAAGAAGCTTAAGAATAACAATGTAAGAATGTGAATAAGAAGAATGTGATATTAAGCCTAGTTTAATCTTTAAGCCGACATTGTGGTAGCTTCAAATATATATTTATTATGAGCCGACATTGTGGGAGATTTAAATATATATTTATTATGAGCCGACATTATGCCACGTGTCACTTCCACGTTGAGCACGGAATCACACTTCTACCTCATACCGGGCTGTAGAATGCGCCTCTTGGCGCAATAATGTCAATATATTGTAAGTATTGGGGGGAAGTGAGATCGGTATGGGGGGTTATTGGTATTGCAAGGTATAAAAATGGGTTTCTAGTAAAAATATGGAATATATCCTAAAATAGGGTGTTGTTAATTGGATATATATATATTGGGAGGGGGGCTCAACAAAAAGATTTCAGTAGGTATTTATCAATATCTAGTGAAATTAGGGGTATTCTTTAATATCCCATGAATGAAGACGCTATGGCATGGTTCAACTAAGTGAAGATCTTGTGTTTTCAATACTTGCCCATCCTTACCTCGAGTTTGTCCTCGTGCATGGAATAGGCTGACTAGTTTGAAGCTTAGTCTATCGCAACTCCTAGGGTTGATTGCTTGACATTTTGCACCATTGTTGAGTATTGTTATTCGCTTTCAACTGACCACTAGCCTTGGAGAATCCCTCGACCAAGTAAGAAGCACTTCCATGTGAGTTATCCACTACCCTGATTTTTATTAATCTCGCCATTTGTTAACAATAGGTTGTTTGTTTGTAGGTGAATCTTGGAGGTGGAGCTTGGTCATGGAGCTTAGATGTTTATTGTGTGTGGAGCTCGAGCATGGAGACTTTGGTGGTGACTCGGTTGGCGTGATTTTCCTTAGTTTTCTTGGTGGATGTCGAACCCTACCAGCCGATGACTTGTTGCTTTTATCCATTCCATGACTCATGGTTGGAAATTTGTGTGCTCATGTGCTGAATGTGAGGTCGCTTGCCCTATGTGTTTTTAAATGCCTCAAATTTTGTTGGATACTTGAAAGAGTTTTAGTGTTGTTTTTCTTGTAAACTTAATGTATGATGGGTTTAATGGTATCTATGTTCGTATTGTTGCAATATGTGTTGAATTTTCTTTATCTCCTCTCCCTATTGCCAGGGATCTCGAGCCAAGTTCAGCCCCTTCTTCTCAGCACAACAAAGCTCGAGGTATCGACCCGACAGAGGAGATCTCAGCAAGCAACACCTGCGTCGTAGATGCTGTCTCACCCGAGATATATCTCTTGATGGTTAACTTCCAGAACCATGTTTCCACAATTAGGTGGGAGGGTGTTTAGTACCTTTCCTCTACGCCAAGGCTTCCAACAAAGTCTGGGGGTGGATTACTTGTGTTCACTGTGCTTTAACAATTAAGCTGCGACCCCAAATCTCTTTATGCAACTTTAGTAAATAAACAACAGACATGCAACATAGTCATATCCAGTAATACAATGCGACCATCATATATCTATTCATTTCTAAGAAAACGTACAGTCATTCATTTAACACAATAATCACACATATATCTAAGATACTTTCAACATTCACACACATACATCTAATATAACATGGAAACCCATCTAGCGAAAAACCACAAGGTGCTCTTCATCTGGCATGAGAAAATAGATGCACTTTTCATTTCTGCACTAAGATGCAAACTCTACTCAAGATCTTCTTCTCTAACTTTACACAATCTTCCTCTGTCTCATGCTCTCTCATATTCTCTCTCTTCTCTTTCTCATTTAATTCTACTAGTGATCCACACACAACCTGGATCAACTCAACCTTTATTACTCATCTGTGCACTCAGTTGTAGATCCTTTACTTTGATGCACTCAACGATACAGACTCATTAACCAAGAACTCAAACCAATGAGAGTCTACCAAAATGCATTGTCGGAAGAATGTCTACTGACGTCTAACTCGAGAGACTAATCCGTCAATGTCTATCCATGAATGTATAACCGATCAATGTCTAACCCACATACAGCTTGGGTTCCTTCTTTTATAGCCCTATTACAAACTTGATATAGATCCCATACATATTTGGTACAGACTCAATACCGACTCGATACATACTCTATACAGACTCTTTTTCTGTCACTATCTTAGCCGACTTGCTATATCTAGCTAGCAGGATGTCTTTCCTATTCTAGCAACACATAACAAGAGGCACTATCAACGTACATTACAAAGATTCTTTGACGCATGTGGTTTCCTCATGCTCTAGTTGAGCTCGTACCCACGATTGTTAAGGCCTGTCACTTTCTCAGCATTATGCCTTACTGTTGTTTTCCAGTCGTTATGTTATTTGCATGCCTTATTTTGCTGATATTCTGTCGTACCATCATGTGTCGCACTCCATCTTTCTTTCGTGGCTTACTTATTTGGTGTAGATTCCCTTTTCGACACCTCTTCCTCCTCTTCTTCTTCTCTTTTACGTCCTCTATCACAACATCATTCCTCTTCTCCTTTATGCTTCTTCCTCAGTCATAGCTCCTTCCTATTCTCCTTTAGCTCTTCTCCATACTTAGGTAGAATTCTGCATGATTTTTTCTTTACTGTCCCTAGGCCCAACAAGCCCCCAACACTCACCTATGGCTTGTCTTCAACCACTTCAAGAGATTGCTCCATTACTGACTTGAGCTGATTTTGTTCTAAAAATATTCTATGATTTTCACCACTTTCTTTGCTTCCGTGCACACTTCTTCCTCTATCTTTCGAAATTTCTCTACTAGGTCGAAACTAACATTTTCCAACATGACTTTTTCCACTAACACCACACACCTTCTGATGTACAATTTGGATGATTCCCATAACTCTCTCTACTTTGGCCTGCAACTCTTCTACTTTGTCTTCACATTGTTGTTGTTGTGTGGACAACACTGTCACATACCCCAATTTTGTAAAATTATGTAAATTGTTTTATTATATTTCTGAGACATTACGTTAAACTTAATCCTAAGTAGGGATTGATGACTCAGTAGAGTCAACAGTAATGGAGTGTAGTTCAGAATATTTTATTATAAATAAATAAATCATGGAGACAACAGCATGGGAGAGCTGTTAAAAAGAGGTTACTGGTCAAACTGGTGGATGGAACTAGGTGGAAAGGCAAAAGACAAGTGGCAGCATCCTCAAACACTTCCTAAGTTGCAGGTTGCAACTTCCCTATATTTGGGGTCATGATTCCCCAAGAAAGTGGAATCAGAGCAGGTGGCTCATTAAATGATAGTTAACCCAACAAAGACCTAGGTAATCTTTTGAAAGTACTCAATGAAGAGAGCTGAGGCTGCTCATATTTTATTCCAGAGAGAATTCATTCAGGTGAATGTTATTCAGGAATTTCATTGAGGAAAGAGGGAAAATAGTAAGGAAGTGTTCTGAGTGGATTGCTGCAGTAACTTGATTTTATTTACAGCTCTTAGCTGGGAGAACTTGCTGATAAGTTCAAGATTTATACTAAGTTTGAGGACTGGTATCTGACATTGCTGCACCTAGTTCCAGCCAGGGAGACCAGAGCAAGCTCGGGGGTCCTAAGAAGTCGTTGTCTGAGCGCTCTCCAGGAGTTGGTAGGGAGGAACGGCCTCCCATTGATGTTGTTGTCCACAGCTTAAACAGGTTCTGTCATTTATTTCTTTATGTTTACTGTGTATGAATAGATACATGTTATGTTTATTTTATATGTCTGAAGAGTTAGTTAATTTCAGTAAAGTTAGTATCTCAGAATATCAGTATTTAAATCTGTTAATAGTTACTGTGTTTTTCCACATATGGGATCACCAGACCGTACTCCAGCATAGTACATCGGTATTTTGAAGTAATATCCTTCTGAACCGAGTTTCCTATTTAGTTACTTATAGTAACCATAAGTGCTTCTCAAATTTATAAGTTACTGTATCTTTGTTTACAATAAAAGCTACTGTACATTATAGAAAGCAGAAGTTAGATTTAATTCACATTGTTTTGCTATATAGTTTCCTTCATTGTTTTTCGAATGATTTCATTTCTAGAAATTAACTCAAAACAAGAACAAGTTACAGAACTATTAATTCTCTTTATTCAGATTTTAAACATGTTAATACTTGTATTTACAGAATATTTGATAAAAGTAAACAATGTAAATTTATTCCAATACTCAAGTAAGCTAACTAGAACTGTGGTATTTTATTTAGTTCCTTACATTTTCTTTTTCTTTATTTTCAATTTCTAACATTACCTGTAATGATAACTATAACTTTTATGAATTAAAAATGCATACTATAATATATATAGTTATATGAAATAGACCTTGAGAAGTGTTAAATAATTCATTTTTCACTTATCTTTCATAAGTAAATAATAATTTAACTCATAGAATAAGTGTTATCAGAACCTTTTTAGTATCTATTAATCAGTACAGGAATTTATATAGCATATTGCTATTCTCTGTACGCTTCAAAATAAACATAGGTTACACATATGGTGAATTTGAATTTTAATAAAAACAGGTTTATTACTTTGCATTAGTAAGTATTACAGTTATAATAATAACATTACACTTTTATATTATCTACCATAGAGATAGTAATCTTTTAAAAACTAAGGAGTATAAATATTTAAATTACAAACCCCTAAGTTAATATACTCTGTCGTGCAGATTAAATAGACTCTTCTTAAGGTTTCGTTAAGTAAATTAAAAACAAAACATAAGAACCTTTATAGCTAAAAAGAAAGTAAACCCTATTTTTATCGCTTAACAAGAATTTTCATAACAAGTAACTCAAAGTATAACCCAGTTATTTACCTGATAGTATTTTTAATAAAAAGGAGCTATCTAGGGTAAAAACAACTCAGTTACATAATTTTAAACAAAGATAATTAAGAGAACATTAGATTGCTCGTTCATCAAGCCTAATAAACATTTAATTACTCACAGATATAAATAGAGTATGTATTATAATATATAATATTAGATAAAGAAAACTGTATTAAATTCTAAATTGTATAAATTAGGGTTAAAACCCTAGAAGCACTAATTATACAAACAAAGTAGTAATTATAAAAATAAGACAACAATTTACTTGCAACTGTATTATAAAACAATACTATAAGGCTGTTCTAAGCCTGTATATTATTTATTTCTTACACACATCATAAACTAAGAATAAATGTAATAATACAAGCAAAGATACAGATAGAATTTGTAGGTAATACACAGTAACAAACTAAGAAAACAGTAATAATCTCTTAAACGGTAATTAGGGTTTGACCCTATAAATACCTGTATATGCAATGAAATATTAATTATAAATTAAGACAATAAACTTACTTACGACTGCTTTATAAATTTACAGTGGAAGTCTATCACAATGCCTGCATCTATCTTATTACTCTTTATAAATTAAATTTAAAGACTGTATATGGTAAAACAGATCAAAATTTACAGAAGGACAGTAAATTATTTATATTATAAACCCTTGGGTGAAAAACCCTAAATCGATAAGAGTACAGTCATAACGAAGAGTCAAGGTCTTAACCTCTTCGCAAATAGGCTTGCAGCCTAGTTTTTCTTTTCAGCACTAAAAAGCATAAAAGACAAATTGATATTTACAACTTTGGTCTAAGCCGTAACGCCCTCATATCGTGTAAAGGGTTTCACCTAATAACTCTTAAAACCAGTAGTTTTAAGGCCGAAATGAAGCAATAAGGGTTTCAGGCTTTTTAAGCCAACCCACAAAAGTTCCATTTGAAAACCATAAGGAGGACCAGCCATGGTGTAACCAGGCTTACCGGTTTGCAGCTCGCTTGCCCATCCTTCTCACGAGTGGCCATGCCATGGAGTTGTAAGAACCTGCTTTTACAAGAAATAAAAAACTATATAAGAATGGTGTAAGCTGTAAAAGGAAGATTTAAAATCTACATCGAACTGTAAACAATATTTAAACCCTTACCTGTTTCATGGAGGAGGCAAGACCGATGGCATCTTTTTAACACAACCAACAACGCAGGGAGATAGTACATGTAAGGAGGTAAAAGGGAGTTTAACTCTCAAACTTACACAGAGTTTGAAGGCCGTAAGACCAACAAACGAAACCCCGGAGGGAGGCAACAACATTGGCAAGGGTACTGCTCGGTAGGGAAATGAAACGATTACAGGGAGAATGAGAACTGAATGTTAACATGCAGGGATGGAACAAGCTACGACCAAGAAGCTACGGGAAGAAGACTCACAAAGAAGGGGCCACGCAGAATGCTGAGCACAGTCGCAGAGCGACCAGTGATGAGGGAGACGGAGCAAATGGAGTTTAGGGTTAACAATGCAATGCTTATATCCACATGGTGCTTGGCTGAGATAATGCCACGACAGTGGTTTAATTTATCAACGTAGAGTGGGTCTGTTCCATAGTTAACTAACAAATCTTCGTGGAGGAATGATTTTCCAAATCATTTAAATGATCATCGTTAACCAAAGTCCTGGCGAAAGATCCACCAACTAGCACTGCATGCAAATAATATATGTCATGATACTCCACTCTATTACTTAAATCATTGGAAATCATATTAAATCTAATATCGACATCATAATAATCATAAGCTTGATGGTCGGAAGGCATTTGATTTGGGATAGTAACATTGTTACCATAGTTTATATTCTTGGGAGGGAGTATAGTATGTGATAATATATATATAGAGATTAAATTGGCGCATGTTTAATATAAACCTTTTCATCATATTATGAATTGCCTCAAGCTATTAAATAGGTAAAAAGGATAATAATATCAAGATCTTAGATGGTTATTTAGTGCACGCTATTATAAACTTTGAATTATATTTTAATATTGCCATTAGCCTGNGGACAGGATAGTAGAAAGCTAGGAATATTTTCTTTTCTGTTTGCAATCTCTTAAATGAGTTATTTTCATAGCTTAAAATAGCACAAGTTACTAAAGACAAGAAAGTTATTTTTTATTATATGAGACATTTTTTTTACTTAGTAATATTATCTTTATTAAGCAAGGACTTTGTGAGGATGAGCCAAACTTTGTAATAATACAGAAAAGTCCTTTAGCAGTTATCACATGACTTGAAATGCTGGTTGCATTTGGGTCCTTAGTAGAGACTTTATAGCTATGTTTCCTTACTTTGTTTTCTCAAGAGCTACTAAGTTACTTTTGTATAATTTGCAAACTGTAAATAAATAAGAGAAATTGGCAGATCAATAGAAATATAAATTACTATTGCTAGGAAGAATCCAATTTGATTATACCTTAACATAAGTTGACATGATATTGTTCTTACTTTCTTCCGAGCATTTACTCTTACGACAAACTTTTAATAAATACTCTAGAATTATAAATGCAGCGCCACAACCTCTTACCTGTACATCTGTAAGAAAGGTAGAAACCGTTGCGTTAGCTGTAAAGCTAAGTAAGCTTAGTTATGCATAACAGTTCACCTTATGGTCACAAAAAGAATAAAAGTCAGTAAGCTGTAGATATGTTCAATAACTAAACATATGAACTGATAAATTCAATAGCAAGCTGTTAACACATAACTAATTAATATGAGTTAATCTGCTTAACTTTAATGTTTTGTAGATTTAAAATTTTTAAATTTTTCAGAAATTTTGGGGTTTTGACAAACACAGTCATCTGTTGTTGCAATTTTCTCATCTCTGTCGCCTTGGTCATTTTCTATGCTATGAGTAGTTTCTTCATACCATTTCTTATCTATGTGATGTATTCAACTCATTTGTACTATTCTGTGATTGCACATCATCCATTAGTGCTTCCCAAGTCCGAGTGACTTGGTCGATAACCTTAGCACATGTTTCTTTTGCTTTTGTTATTCTCTTCACAGCGTGAGTTTCCGCGTTTCTTCTGCTTTCCAACGCTTCTGGAGGTGTGCCAGGTCTCATTTTCTCTTCTAGATTTGTAACTTTTCTCCTAAGGTTAGATGTTATCTTGGATAATTGTGCTACTTTGGCATCTGGTGTCATTTCCTCTATTATTCCTTCTTCTAAAAAGTTCTGACAGGAGAGGGCTACTACTTCGCTGATTTTATGATAGTTTCCTTCCCATTCCATTTTCTTCTGTTTAGTTTCTTGAATTTCAGGTTTCATTGCCTTAATATCTTTATGTGCATATTTCACTTTCGTTGCCAATTTACACTCATTGCTGCATTGACAGCACTCTGTTCTACATACACCTCATTTATGTGCATAGATGAGAAATCTATAATAATCTTCCATTATCCTTACAAACATCATTAAACTCTGGAGTGCCTAAATCAACAACGGTTTTAGATACTTGTACTGTTAATGGTGGGATGGAAAGAACTAGCCCATTTTTCTCCATTCTTGGTGTTTTTGATGGGTTTTGTGACTCATCTATTGCACTAGGACAGTCGACAACAATTTTAACATCTTCGACTGCTTTACACAAAATTTAAGGAGATTAGTTACTCTACCTAGAATTTCTTCTTATCGTTCTTCTATGGACTTGAAGCTGGACTACGTTGCTTCATTCATTGCCTTAGTCATTAATAGCACATCATCATTTTCCAGGCTAATGGTATTTGGATTTGTATCAGACTTCATCTTTTTTTTTTCTGTCTTCTCGGATGTACATGTTCTTCTTGAGCCCTCTCCCCCCTCATTTTTGGATTTTGGGTCTGTTGGTATTGAGGGGGAATGAATTTCTACAGAGTCTAAATCCTCTGGGGGTTCTTCTTGTTTGTTTTCCTCACTTGATTTATCCTCTTGTACTTGGTTTTCCTCTTGTCAAAGTTTTTATTCTGGTACTGGAACACCACATTCCTTCAACCATTCTTTAATAATTTCTTCAATTTCCTCCTTTGTAATCATAAATTTGGTTGTTAACTTTTGATGTTGCCGATGTTGTCATGGTTGTATGTAAATACGGTGTATGACAATATCAAATTTAACAATGGGGATAAATTGCTGAACAATGGTGTGATATACCCTATACATGTTATTCACATGGTGTCGTATAGCCTCCCCATGCATAAAGAATTCAACATTGTTCTATTTTTGTCAGTCATTTACATATTTTGCAAACTAAAGGTTCTGATATCTTACTCCTTTACAGGTCACTAGTAGGTCGAGCCATTGGTAGTCTTGTGGGTCAGACCATGCTATAAATGAAATCAATAGTAACAATCATGAATACTGAAATGACCTACCATTTTCTTATGCATCGATGATGTCTTGTACAAGCTCATCCAACAATAATTAAGAACAATTCATTTGAACTCCTGCCACGCAAATTTCAGCAAATGCAATTGCTCCCATAATACACTGGTCTGGATGCATTTTACGGTGTAACTTGGAGGCCAATACTTTCACAGCAAAGTGAATAGTGGTGTTGTTAATGGAGTGAATCAAAAATCCCATTTTTCTTCTTACTACGTTATACTTTTTCTTCATCTGCGTAGCTATTTCCACCTCTTGATCCTTTTTGAGTAGTGGTGATGGGTCTATTCCGACGGATGGTAGGCCTCTGATGGAGGAAATCAGTTGAATATTTGCAAGTATAGGTTTTCCTATACATAGAACCCATCCATGAAAAAATAGGAGTAACTGCTTGACATTGGTGTTTATTGTTGTACTTTTCCCAAAATGTGGCATATATAGCAGCAATAATATGCCAGAATGCTACAATCCTTTGGCCCATTCCTTTGCAGCAAATGGTTTAAGCACCTTAGGTGTGTCTTGCACAATGTCCATGTAGTGTTAGCAGTTCAGGTATATTTGTTTATTTGTATCATGATCAAAATAAGATAGATTCTTCACATTGGGTAGAATTACTTTCAATACCCTCACTCCTTTGGGTATTAGTGGAACTATGAGTGGGGTCCTTACTCTTTTTGGAACTATAACTTTCAGTGCATCCCTACATCTGGGAGAGACATAAGGTGGAGTCAAATTCCTTGTCTCAAAATCCTCCTGTACTAGTGGGGTTGGTGGTGGAGGTATCGATTATTTTCCCTTTCTCTTTCTATAATGGGTGTGCTTTCCCTGGTTGGTCATAGAAGGGCTTAGCCTTTCTTTTTCGAATGGTTTACCATCATTTGACTCTACTGGTGGATTAGTTTGTACATTAGTTGGTGTTGTGCTTGGTGTAATGTAATTAGTGGTGTCTTCCATAATAGGGGTAGGTGATACAAGATTAGCTTCAACTGTGCTTGCACTAGATATGGCGATGAACATACTACAACGACACCAGTTTAGTGCTCAAGGTTGCACAAAATAGTAGCATTCTTTTTATCTTGCATACATTATGAATGGAGTTTTGGTGGCGAATTTTGATAAAACACCTTAAATTACCCTAGTCATTCTTTGCATGTGCGAACAATTAATCAGGAAGGAATTTGTCCTTTCCGGACCATGGGTGTACTATGGGATCATTAATCAAATATTTTTGCATAATGTCACTACTTATCTATCACTTTAAATGGTAGTTATCGTTATAAATATAGATGGTACCACAAAGCTCATTGTCATCCCAGTTTTTTTTTTACTTTATTGGGTCGTATTGAGCATGGTAAGGTGTATCTTCACACATACCAATTCCTTCCTCTGTGTGCATACCTTCTGACTCGGGCATATTTATCTCCAATCGGTCATCATCATCTAGTTCTCCCGTAATATTATAGCACTCCATCTAGTTGTGTACAATCATATTGCATTGATGAAAATTCGTGGTTGCGACCAAGATTTCTTCAAATATATTTTCTTTTATTATATGTAAGGCAACATTGACTGTCCACTGTTCACTTATGAACTCAAATGTCTGGGTGATGCTTATCACTAATATTTCCCATTTGACAGTTCCTCATCACAGCTCTACTTATGTGTACCAATTTCTTGGTACCGTTTTCCGAAGTGTGGATGAATCGATGAACCCATTCTTGTCACATATATTATTTCCAGTTCCTATGACTATGCTCAATATGTTCCCTAGGATCTATCAGTCCTATATATTTCTTCTCAAGGAAACTAATCTCTTCCCCAAATCTGATCTCCATTAATATTCTACATTGTGGCCATTCAAAATAGACTGTTTGTGCGTACCCCACCATCTAGTGGGAGTATCTTTCAGTACATAGTCCAAAGAAGACAATTGTTGTGATTTTGTGACCTTTTATTCAATTAATACCAGAAAATATGCAAGGTTAGGTAATCCTTCATATGTAGGAAACACACTTGCTTCATCCCCTATCCTTCTGAGGGCTCTTGTGATTCTTGCACATCTTCACATGGAGACTTCATGTAGCCTATTCCTCCAATTTTCCAGGGAATCTCCTGATTCAGACATGCACGAGCTTACACTTCGCCAACTCAGTTTTCCATCTCTTGCTGGATTTATATAATCTTCTTTTGAAAACACAATATTATTCAACTGATCTAAATAATGGTATTTCCCTTCACTATGCATAGGCTCAACATGTCTATGTTCTTTGAGTAGATCAATTCACGCAACCACTTTTATTTCAAAATATTCAAATAATAAGATCTGTTTCTTGAAGTTTATAATCGTTTGGTTGTATATTTCCCAATCAATTCCTAGGAGTGAAGGATATGTATTTGTGTCATAGACAATGTTAATAATTTCAAAGTCAGCATATGTTCTTAATCCTTTGACTTCTATAATCACTTGAGTTAGTCTACCAATTGGTAGACCTTCAATTGGTTTGCAAGCCTTAATTGAATAGGAGACTAGTCTAGTCGCAGCTTAATCATGCTCTCCCATGTTTGTCTTGTCAATATGTTGACATCTGAGCCCAAATATAATATGATATAATCCATATCATAATCACCTATTTGTGTATTCATTCACAGTTCTCGTTTTGTCTTCAATTTTTTCCCGGTATGATTAACTCTTTTTTCAATTCGCAGGTCATGTGGGTTTTCGGCTATTAGTGTTGTCAATTCTGCAAGAACATATTTATCACTGATTAGTGATAAACAAATTTTGAAAAAATATTTAAGCTTACTAACCTTTTTCATTGGTGCCTTCCTGATTAGCTATTCAAATCATTCAGGCATGGTCTTGACTTTTCTAGATGTCGATGGTTGATTACCATCAACAAATTTTGGTGGAACCTCCAAGAATACTTCTTTCTCATGTTGGACATCTAGAAAAGATTTCCTTTGTGCCATGAGTCTCACCTGTGGCTATCCTTGCTGTGTATTTTTGTCTGCTCCTGTCGCAAAACCTCCTCTTCTAACTATAGCAATGTGAGGTTCTCTTTGTTCGGAAAAAATCATCTGAATATTCTGATTGGGATTTGGATTCTTATTCTACATCGAGTTGGGATTTACGAAAGTTCTAGCCTTCCATTTCTCAATGAGTTGTGGACATTGTTTGATAGTGTGATCAAATGATTTACAGTATGTACATGTTTCCGTCGGACATTGACAATCTTGAGCAAAATGTCCTGGATGCCCACAATTATAACATATGACTTGGCCTCTTCCTTTACCAAATCCTCCTCCTTGTTGTTCTCATCGACCTCTAAAGTTTCCACACCCCCCTTTGCAGAGGGCATTTTTTTTCAAAAATATTGATTCTAATAGTATTGTGGTTGTTCATATTGTGTAGGATAATACTGAAGTTATGCTCATTCAACTTGCATCTTCTCATCATTTTTAATTAAGTAGGTATCCATCATTTTTTCTTATAGTAGCTGAAATTCTATGCATTATTTTTCATCATGACCCATTGATCTACAAAATTTACAATACAGACTAGCTGGTGTGCTTACAATATTACGTAAGTATAGACATTCTTCGGACTTATGGCCCCTAGACTAGCATATTCGACACCAAGGCATTCATTGGGTGTTTAAATATTTGGCACTCCTACTATGACATAGTTCGTGAGAGAAAGGAAATTTTCTTTATGGTTTCCATATGTTATGCATATTGTGCACCATAGTTCTTCTTAAAATTCCTTTGCTCTCTTAATGTCCTGGATCTATACCATAAGTTTGGAAAGCTACGACTAAATTTTCATCATTCCTGGGCCAGCATCTCCAACCCGCAAGGCTTCTAATTTCATTGCTATTTCCAAAGCCTCTATCTATGACTCAATCTTATGTTGCATCAAAGGGGTTCAGATATGTGGTAACGGGGAGGAAATAAACCATTCCTTGTGTTGCAAATATGACATTTGGAAGCTCACTTTGACCATCAATGTATTAAATCTTTGGTTAAAGTCCAAAGCAGATTCTATTGGTAGTTTCTTAATATCTTTGATTTCGGAGATGCATTGTGATTCAAAATTTGGATTTTTGAAGTCATATATCAAACCCACTCAAATCTCATTGAGTATTTTTGGGATAAGTCCTACTTGTACTATGGAAAATTTCATATACCAGTTAAGTGCACAACCTCGTAAAGTCGTGATCATCTGTTCTTTCCTGATATTCTCATCCTAGATCTATCGTACAGTCCAGACATCTTTGCAAAGGAACCAATGTTGTTCTGGGTATTCCAACCCATTTCCATTGAATATTGGTAACTTAATTTCATCTCCAACCATTGTATTTGCTAGTAGTACAGTCGAAACAAAATTTTGGCTAGTCAAACATCCTTGTCCTCTATTTACAGCGTTAGTATTACTCGTATTTAAAAAATAAATTGGAGATAAGTCTCTCGATCTAAACTGTGGTGAAGTATGCATTGTTGTAGTCAAGATGTAACACATTCCCATTCTGGATCTTCAGTCGACTCTTCTGACTCTTCATCTCTTTCATATATTGGCTGATATTCCTCTTCTTTGTCACAATATTCTTCATCTACGTATGACACAAGCTCATAGACTTCTTCTTCTCGATATGTGTTGCAACTCCCTCTTCCTAGTAGTGTTTTTCTTCGCTTTTCGAACCTAAATGTTCATCCTATTTTTAAAAATCCCGGCTCTAATTCAGTTCCACTATTGCCTGGGAACATATAATTTTAGGGTATTTTTGAGCCATAGCCACTCTATTTCTATACAGTCTTGTTACATCCACATAATCCCTTTTTCACATATAAGCATTTTTATCCACAACTTGAAAGATAATAGGTATTTACTACGTGGACCTTGAATTTTTTTCTCTACCTCACTGTATGAGGTTATAGTGTCCACAATAGACTCGGTGATGTATCCCTCTAAGATGCTATCTACCAAAAAATCCACATCCCTCAACACAAGTTTTCTTACTATTTTCAATCGCTCAATGAACTTAGGATTCCACTCTCTCAATTCTCATCCTTGGAAATCTTTTTGTTGGGTTACCAACTTAGGTAACCATTCATGCAACACAATGGGAAATTTAGAAAAGAAAATATCATAAATTTATGAATAAATGTATCGTACCAACCAATCTATTGGGTTCCACCGAGATCCTTCACTTTCTTTTCATGTGAACTCTAACTCTTTGGATTCCACCCAATATTGGATCTCATGTTTCGCAGCTTGCCAAAACATATCCCTCGCAACAACGATTCAGAGACATTAGAACCATTTGTTGTATTTTCTCTATCTCCTGTCCCTTTTCCTAGGGATCTCGACCCAGGTTCAACCCCTTCTGCTCAGCACAACAAAGCCCGAGATATCACCCGATTGAGCAGATATCATCCAGAAGCACCTGCGATGCAGATGTCATCTCACCAGAGATTTCCCTCTTGATGGGTAACTGTAAAAACTACGTTTCGTTGGGTGGGAGGGTGTTTAGTACCTTGGATCTGCACCAAGGATTCCAATGAAGTCTGGGGGTGGATTACTTGTGTTCACTGTGCTTTAATAGCTAAGCTACGACCCAACCTCTGTTTATGCAACTTTAGTACATAAAAAATAGACATGCATCATAGTCATATCCAATAATACAATGCAACCATCATACATCTATTCATTTGTAAACCTATAGTAATTCATTCAACACAATAATCACACATATATATAAGTTACTTTCAACATTCACACACATACATAGTGTTAGCACCTGGTTCACACTAGTGCTAAATTTTTAAGGCACTTACGTGTGGGGTTGGCCTCATTTTTTAACCAAAAGGGTAGCAAAGGGGATAGGAGAAATCAAATAGAAAATCTAGAAGACATGACGAGGTTATGAAGGCTCTAAAATAGATGACGTGGATGTATACCAAAGGAATATTGACGATGAAATTTGTTTTCACCCGAGAGAAGATGCGTGGTCCATAAGACTATGGAGGATCGCTAACTATGTCCCTACCCTCAGACATCAATGGTCACATTTCTCCAACGCTTGTGAACTATGGAGGAAATAAGTTTCCCGGTGACAACGTGCATGATGGTTAGAAAGATGGAGTGGTTTGACAACCAAATCTAACAGCAAGCATGATCTACAGTGAAAACAATTTTCACAAAACAAAGGCATGCAACGATTAGCAAGATGGAGCACCACGAAGGGCTAGTAGGACCCGCACATCTGAATGGTAAATATCTAAGGGTGAGCCGGATCAATAGTGGGAGCAGTTTTCACTAGGAAAATGCACATGATGGTTAGCAAAAGGAGCCATTATGAATTGATCAAGAACCTCACACCTTGCAATGACGAAGATCCAACATGGTCTAGATATACGGCTTAGAGTGACTTCATTGAAAAATGGTGCAAGGAAGTTAAGAAGGTGAACCATCATGAAATCACATAAAGAACTGAATCATGCAATGACTAATCTCTTGCGAGGATGAATTATATGGATAGGATCAATTTCGCATGACAAAAGGTGCGCGAGGGAGAATGATCATTGCAGATATGAAACTCAATTAGAAGATGAGAAATATTCAATGACGCGAGTCTGTCCTAAGAAACTAAAACCATTAAGAGAAGTTTGGGAACATCAATATCAGCACAAGCGAGCATGCCTCTCCTATTCTATGTTTCCATTTTAGGTCTAGTGTGTCCACTCCCTTGAAATGCCATTTTTGGATAAAGAATCATGACGCGTCTGCCAGCTTAGGAAATTGTTAGCATTTGAATGATGGTTTAGGATTTGATTCCCAAATTTTGTAACAGAATTGGGTTATGTTTCAAGGATGGTCCCGGGAGCCATGCCATTATAAATAGGACCTCAATTGACGAGGAAAGGATTTGATTTTTCATCTAGGAAGCATTCTGATCTTTTTTTGTCCTTGTAACTTTCTCGGAAGAGTTAATGAAAAATATTCTTGTGCATTCCTGAGATTCATCACAGTGTTTATATTCATTCTGTTTTTCCTGTTTATTCATGTTCATTTCTACCAATGTTTTCTAGTTGCATATGAGGAAGTCTCTCTCAATTAAGCACTCTTCGTATTAGATGTTGCATTTGTTGTGTGTTTCTAGTAAATGGTTTGGAGTTCATCTTATATGATCCACTGCAGGTACGAGCCTTTTTTGTTTGTTCTACTAAAGGTGGTGCAAGAGATTCATCTATAGATAGTTTCCTCTTGTTTCATTGGAATTTTCCCTCCTTCCCCCTTATCACCCTTTCAATATATTTGATTGATTTTGGAACTTACTTTGCCTTGGGATACAAAGGAAATTTCCTTTCTTGTTTTTGCTATAATACCCTTGTCTGATTCAGGTTTTGAATCCATTTCCCAATGATTTTTCCTGTCTACTGTTCTACCACTTTCAAATATATCAATGACATGTTACAATCAGAAATCTATCCTTCTACGAGATGTTCAAATCCTTATATGTATGTGTTTCTTTTCTCTATGACAAGAGAGAGCCCTCTCTTACTATATTGGCTAGAATACGCTCTAAAGTTTGGCTGAAATGGTTACCCCTATGACTTCCTATCACAACCATAGGAAAATTACATGGTTCTAACATCTTAGCACTGTTGTTGGGGAGAGAAAGATCAAATCATCCATGGGGAAAACAACATTGCTTAGTTCTACGACCTGGTTGAGCAGTTGGTCCTAGACATTGAATTGGATGTACATGCTCCAGAGAATCCACAAAATCTATGAAGATGACTCCATTGGGAAATAATAACGACTAGAAGAACCCACACGAGGAGAAATATCGATGTAGAATCCTTCCAATAGGTCTTTGATCCAAAACTTTTGATCCAAAAGGCCAATAGGATGTAGACGTTAGTCAGGAATTTATCTTTCCCTATTGAAGGTGCTATTTTAGTTAGTGATATATCTGAATGTTGTAATGAAGAGTGCAGAATAGCCTTTCCTAAAACTAAATCTGAATCCAGCCTTTCAGACTTGGCGTCTGACACTTCCTCATTTGAATTTCCTCTCATTGCCTAGTTGCCCCAGACTTCGGAACCTATAGGAAAGAATTCCCTATACCTTCCATACCCAGATTGCCTTACATTCGTCATTAATTAATCCTTGTTAAATCCTGCTATTAGGGACCAAACCTGGATCACCCGTGTGACAGGAGGGAATACTCACCACTATGCTACAACAACAAAGGGAACAAATTTTCAACAAAACTCAGCAATTTCAGGACAAGATGAAGGAGATCTTCGACAAGAGAACAAAACCTGATGATTTATGGATAGGAGAAATGGTGTTGCAATGTGAGGAACCCCATGAGGAGAAGGGGAAGCATGGAAAATTCTACCATCTGTGGAAAGGCCCACACAAGATCATTGCCTTCAAAGGAAATAATTCTTATGTATTGGAAGAGATGGAAGGTGGCTTGGTATCTGGAGCTCCCATTAGTAGAAGGCTCCTCAAACATTACTTTTTTTAATAAATTCAATCCCACTTGTGATTGTATATATCTCTTTTTTTTAATATTTTGTGTGTGGCTAGCTCCCCAATAGATTCAAATCCCAAGGTGAAGGTCGTAAGGTCTCTAGGAAAAGATGTCATCTGGTTTGTTTTATTTTTCAGCAGGTTTTACAGTTATAGCAACTAGGGTAGAGTTCGAGAGTTGCATGAAGGTTTCGGAACTTCCCTATGGTCAGGCTTTTGGTCTACATGGTTCTTGTTCTACCTCACAGGGAGGATAACATCCCGGAGTTTGAGCCACTATTAGCACCTGGTTCACACAAGTACTAAATTTTGAAGGCACTTGCATGTGGGGTTGGCCTCTTTTTTTAACCGAAAGGGTAGCAAAGGGGATATGAGAAATCAAAGAGAAAATACCGAAGACGTGGTGAGGTTCTGTAGGCTCTAAAATAGATGACGCAAATGTACAACAGAGATAGATCGACAATGGAAAATGTTTTCACCCAGCAGAAGATGCACGGTCCATAAGACTGTGGAGGATCGCAAATTATGTTCCTCCCCATAGACATCAATGGCCACATTTCCCTAATGCTCACGATCTATGGATGAAATGAGATTTTGGTGACAACGCATGTGGAGGTTAGCAATATGGAGCACTAAAAAAGGCTAGTAGGACCCTCACATCAAGAATACCAAGCTCTAACGACCCACTTGATATATAGTTGAAACAGGTTTCACGAATAAAAGGCACACGACGGTTCACAAGATGGAGCGCTGCAAAGGGATATTAAGACCCACAAATCTAAATGGTCAAGGTCTGTGGGTGTGATGGATCGATGGTGTGAGCTGTTTTTGCTAGGAAAATGCACATGATGGTTAGCAAAAGGAGATGCTATGAAATGATCAAGGACCTCGCACCTCGCAATAGTGGATATCTGACATGGTCCAGATCTACGGCTTGGAGTGACTTCGCTAACAAAGGGTACAAGGAATTTAACAAGGTGAATGATTGTGAAATCACATAATGAACCGAATCATGCAACATTTGATCTCTTGCGAGGATGAATTCTATGGCCAGGATCGATTTTGCATGATGAAAGGTGCATGAGGGAGCAAGATACTCATGTATAAGAAACTCATTCAAATCATGAGCAATATTCAATGATGCGAGTCTAGCATGAGAAACTAAAACCGTTAAGAGAAGTTTGAGAGTGTAACTATTAGAGCAAGTGAGCATGCCTCTCCTGTTCTACATTGCCATTTTAGTTCTGGTGTGTCCACTGCCTTGAAAGGCCATTTTCGGATAAATAATCATTGCGATTCTTCGAGCTCAAGAAGTTGTTAGGATTTGAATGATGGTCCGACATTTGATGCTCAATTTTTTTAACAGAATTGGGCTATTTTCCAGGGTTCATCTCGAGATCCATCCTATTATAAATAGGACTAAATTGATGAGGAAAGGGTTGGAATTTTCATTCAGGAAGTGTTCTACTCTTGTTTTGTCCCTGTAACTTTCTTGAAAGATTTAATGAGAAAGATTATCCTATGTTCCTAAGATTCATCACAATGTTTATATTCAGTCTATTTTTCCTATTTATTCATATTCATTTATGTGTATTTATTCCAATGTGCTCTAGTTTCATATGAGGAATTTTCTCTTTGTTAAGTGCTCCTCGTATCAGACATTGCATTTGTTGTGTGTTTCTCGTAAATTCTTTGGAATTCATCTTCTATGCTCCATTGTAAGTACCATTCTTTGATGTTTTTTCTACTAAAGGTGGTGCAAGAGATTCATCTGTAGATAGGTTCCTTTTTTTTCACTGAGATTTTCCCTCCTTCCAGTTATAATAATCAACCCATAGTTACCTACCTTAGAGATTAATTTTAATTATTTTATCTTATTACCTAATTTCCTAGATTCCACTCTATGCTAGTTTCCTTCTACAAGTCCTAGAAGTCAACACATGCTAAAAATGAGTCATGGAGCACTTGGGAAACATCCTAGAAACCATATTCAGCATGTCTGGTTTATTCCAGATCCTCCGAAGCGCATATCTGCTTTTTCTAAAAAGCTGCCTATTTTATTGAGATTTAAGGCAAAAGGAAAGGGTAGACTAGGTGTTGTTGACTTGTTTTTTTCCCACATCATCCTCCCTCCTTTTATCCTAATAAAATCATGTATGAGTTGTCTTTCCATCCCTCTTTAGATTTCCTACCTGACTTAGCCAATTCGTGAGCATCTTGGTGGATTTGGAAACTGCTTTATGCACCTATGGAGGATTTGACTAGACTTAGCAAGCCTATTTTTTCACCTTTTTGAATGGCATCCTTATGCATTCAAATCTCTCATGTAATTATATATTGCAGTAGCCTATTACTTCATGATTTTGGATATTGTACACTTATTGAATATAGATCAGTGTTATGCTCCAATTTTAGTCTCCTTTGGTGTGAATTTTGCATGTTTGATTAGCAATTTTGTGAGTGTAATTGTTCTATATCTTGGGTTGAATTTCCACATGGTATCATAGCCTTTGAATATTGATTTCTCTCTTTTATTATTGCTATTGAAGGTTTGAGATATTGACTGGGAGTGCATTTTATTGACTAGAGGGCACAATTTCTAAGCTATGGACCAATCTTAGAAGATCATCTTGACTCCATTCAATTTATTTGAGTGGAAATCTGAGATGGAGATATTGTTGAGAGAGAAAGGTCTCTACAGGGTTACTATGACAACAAAAGGAGAACCCAATGCACCTGCAGAGAAAATTAAATGGCACAACAGGAGGGATGAGGCCTATGCTCTTTTGTGTCTGAGCATTTCAAGAGACTTCCTCTTCTATCTTGATCGATTAACATCACATAATGAAGTGTGGGAGAATCTAGAAGAGATTTTTGGAAAGAAAGATGAGATGATAGGACATCAAATCGAGAATGACCTGATCTCCTTGAGTCCCAGTAGCTTCGAATCATTGCAACTCTACTTTTTAAAGTTTAAGGCCCTTGTTTTGGAGTTGAAACAGTGTGGAATCGAAAAGAGGGAATATCACCTAGTTTTGGCCATACTTTCTAAGCTTGGTCTTAACTATTCAGTGTTTGTTTCAACCTTCCATGCCACCAAGTTAACAACTCGAGTCTAGAAGATGCCTAAGATTGCAGAGTTCATGAAATTCCTCACACAAGAACGAGGTAAGTTGGTGATGATGGGCACCATAAAAACTTCCAAATACCAAGATTTGGTTGTTGGAGATTCAACGGTGGATTCAAGAAGCAAGAAAAATCTAAAAATCCACCTGAGCAAAAGAGAGACAAGAACAAGTCTCAAGAGGAGCCTCAATGTTCCAAGAAGAACTCCCAGAAGAAGCAGAACAAAGGAGAAATGAACAAGTGTGCATACTGCAGTAAGGGATATCATCCTGAGAGCTCTTGTATGAAAAAGAAAATTGACATGTTGACCCAAATCCTGGAGAAGAATAACATCTCCTTTCCTAATTATTGGGTGAATCCGCGGACCTGGGTAACACTTTTTGGCAAGCGCATTTTGGCAAAAACAGAAAAATGCACCTCAGTCGAGGGCTTGTTAAACCCTCGACCGAGGTATTAATATCTCGACCGAGGTTTTATCAAGCCCTCGACCGAGGTTTTGTTCAGCCCTCGGTCGAGGTATTTATTGACCCTCGATTGAGGTATTAAAACCTCGACCGAGGGTTAATAAATACCTCGACCGAGGTATTAACTCGGTCGAGGTATGGACCTCGGTCGAGGTACATACCTCGACCGAGGTACATACCTCGACCGAGGTGCCTCTGTCAAAAAAATTATAAAAAGAGGCCATGGGGGCCGTGGCTGTTTTTTTGCAAAATTTCATTGTGGAAGCTCAATCGAGAAACGACGGAACAGGGACATAAGGATTGGCACCCCGAAGCAACCCAAGCACCCCGAAGCAACCCAACCTCGTCATGATGGAGTCGGCGCCAAGAGGTAATAGTTTAAATAATTGTTTTTCAATTTAAATGGAATTTAATTTTTTTTATTTTATAAATTTATAAAAAAAAATTAAAATTTGGTAAATGTATGTTTTTATAATTTTCATGTTTAAAATGTGTACTGGCAAGTAGAAATTCTGCCGAATTTTTGAAAATTTGTAGTTAAATTGAATTTTTTTGTTAATTTGTTATATATATATAAATTATGTCAACCAGTAGCGTTTATGCTACCGGTTTAATTTTGAAATGTGTCCCGGGCAAGCCGAAATGCTGCCCGATTTTTTTCAATCCTCCGTGAATTCATGGAGGATTGAAAAAAATCCATAAAACACCAACTAAACAAACCTATATGAACCATAGAGACAATTAATAAACTATAGGCCCGAGACAAATAATAAATTTTTTATAAAAATTTATTTGAAATTGGTTAATAAGTTATAATATTAATAAAAAATCCCCATACCCCACCCCCTTTTTTCAAAACATAAATTAAACCTACCATTTAATCTGACCTCACTAACCCTACTTAACCCCCCCTTAATATTACTACCTTACCCCCTACTAACCCCTACTAACCCTATTCACCCTTACCTAAATTCATATCTAAACCCTATTAATACCTTACTAAATCCATATTAATACTAACTTAAACCCCTACCAAACCCCTACTTAAAACCCCCTAACTAAACCCTACCAAACCCCCTATTTAAACCCCTATCTAAATTAATACCTAAGCCCTATTAATACCTAACTAAATCCCTATTAATAATCCCCAAACCCCTACCTAACCCTCCCAACCTAAACCCAACCTAAACCTATCAATATCAATCAATATATAGATATTATATATATCAATATATATATAATAATTTGTATTCGTATTAAATATTAGTTAAAGATTAATATATATATGTATATTATATAATTAAAACCATGGTTAACCAAAACCAATGATGTTTTCCCATGTTTGACCATAGTTGACCACATATGACCATGGTTGACAATGTATGAC
>LPNX010927814.1:88060-106164 GCA_001517045.1 Pseudotsuga menziesii
TATGATATATCACATATTTTGAAGGAAGAAATAAATACCATGAATGAACTTGTATCTTATCTAAATTTGATTTGATCATTTTATGACTTATGATATCATAAATGATTTCATTTGATTGAATTAATCAACTTTGTGACTTATGAATGTATAGACAAATATCACATATTTCAAAAAAATGAAAAAAACAATTATAAATGAATTTGTATCTCTAGTTTTTCTTCTTTTGCATATATATGCATAGTGCAAACAACACACTTTTAATGAAATGATCATAAATGAACTTGTAAATATGAATTATTTCAAAATAGAAAAAGTTATAATTAGTTTTTTTCTCTATTTATTAAATCTTATCTTATCCAAATTTTTATTTCAATAATTTTTCTTTTAATTTTGTTGAATTTTTTATGGTAATATACTTGTTTTTTATATTAAATCATTTGTTATCTTTTGTTTTTGTACATAAAAATGAATCATATTAAATATGAAATTTATCAAATTGTAAATTCATGAAAATATATATATGTGAATTATCTAACACTATGGAATTGAAATTTACATGAATATGAAATTTATGAAATTGTAAACTATGAAATTTATCAACTATCGAATTGTAAACTATGAAATCTATCAAATTGTAAACTATGAAAATGAAAATCAAATTGCATAACTTTGAAATTATACCTATATCAATGGGATTTGCTTCCTCCATCATAGCTTCATTTGGAATTTCTTCTTCTCTCAAGATTGTTCTTTTTCTCCTCTTCCTTTCTTTATCTTTCTCTCTTTTCTCTTCAATTTTGTTTTGATTTCTTTCATTTCTTCTTGTTCGACGTTGGTTGTTTCCCATTGTGATTGATCAACAATTCAAATTAATACCTACAAAACAATCTACAATGCTAAATTTGTATTACAAAACAACCATTTTTTCAAAGAAATTAGGCAATTTTGAAGGATAGAGTTAGCTTAGTATGAATTATGTTTATATCTAGAGTTTGATCAAAAATTCGGGTGGGAAAGATGGTTGGGTGTGTAAGTGGAGTGTCATTAATGTTTGAATTCACTCCCAGGATTTTGCTCCAAAGGAGTTTACATGACCCCGACCGAGCTCATACCTCGGTCGAGGGCTTAAGAAAATAGACTTAGCCCACATTCAAACAAATGAAATTTTTTATGTGCCTTGCAGAGGTGTACACCCTGCCATTCCTAGCACATAACTGAGTGGAGTTGATACCGATAAATTCACCAACGAATCTTCCATCCATTGAGGTATCATACACGTATTTTGGCATTCATATGAAATTTATTTTTTAATTACTTCTAAAACTTATACTTAGAAAACCACACAGCAACTTTGAAGCAGCTCAAAGAAAAATCCGCAGAGTTAAAAATACACAGCCAAAAAATTCTTAAAAATGCACACATCACATATCGACGTGTCCTCTTCAAAAGGGTATCTTTGGTTTTTCAATTTTTGAAAAAATAGAAAAAATTCCTTTACGTGGACAAATATGTGTTTAAAACGATGCTGAAATCGAATGTGGTCACTTTCGAAAAATAATAAATAATTGTATAATGCGAAAATAATTAACAAAAAAATATGCACATCACACTGCATTTTATGTAGATCATGCTCATATATTTATTTTTTTTAAATTATTAATGCAAGATTGAATTACTCTACGTGGACACGAGCCACTTATTAGCTTCTTCAAATTTTTAAGGTCACACAGTTCATTAAATGCAAAAATTCACACATTAAATGACATCGGAATATTTTTAAAAAAATATCACTATGAAGCCAACATAATATTCTACAATTTGTTTTTTTTACTCCAAGTCAAAATTCACATGGCATATATGCGTTTTGAGGGCTTCTATCTAGCACATGAGTAAAAAATCAGGTTTTCATCACCAAATTTGGCCAAAAAGTGTTATCCATCTTCATGGAATCACCCTGCTCAAAGAAGAGGGAAGGAGGATCAAATTTAGAGGACAGAGAGAGAGTACATTCCTTGGTTGCTGGCACATCAAGCCCACCTAGATTCATCATAGAATCTAGAGCTTCTAGACATATGGTTTCAACAAAAGAGATATTCTCCTCTCTTGACATGTCGAAAGGTCCACCAATAGTTTTGGGAGATGACTCTCTCACTGATAGTTTGTGGAAGGGAAGGATTGATGTTGACCATGGTAAGTTCAATAATGTGTTGTATCTTCCAAGTCTTGCCTCTAATATCTTTTTAGTGTATCAAATGAATCATACTGGGTCTCCAGAGAAGGACATATTATCCCCTAATGATGTTGAAATCACTAATATTTCGAATGGTAAAGTCATAGAAAAAGATGTTGTAGATCACACTTCGAAGGTATACAAGTTTTCCCATTTTCTACCCTACTCAAACCCCTCTTCTCTTCTGATTCATGCTAATGAAGCAAGCAAACTTTGGCATGAAATATTTGGCCATATGAACTACAAGTATCTTTCTAATTTGAGTGAAAATGATATGGTCATAGGGTTACCAAAGATCAAGTTTTCTAAGTGGATCCTGTCAAGGTTGTATCCTAGGAAAACACCCAAAGCACAAGTATGAGAAAGCTAGTCATGAGAGAACCTCTGCACCTCTTAATCTAATCCACAGTCAAATTGCTGGTCCATTCCCTCATATGTCCATGAGTCAAGACAAATATGCATTGAGCTTCATAGATGATATTTCCAGGTATTGTTGGGTTTACTTCCTAAAGCATAAGTCTGAAGTTTTTGACCTCTTTAAAGTATTTAGAGCCTTGGTTGAAAACCAGTCTAGGAGGAAACTAAAGATCCTCAAATATGACAATGGTGGTCACTATGTTAACTCTGAGTTCATTCAGTATTGTAAAGATGTAGGTAGTCATATGCAGCATTCAATCCCTTACACACAACAACAAAATGGTGTTGCTGAGAGAAAGAACAGATCACTGAAGGAGATGGCAACCTGCATGATGGAGGCTAAGACTTTTCTAGCAAAGTTTTGGGACAAGGCTATAAACTGTGCATCCTACATCCAAAATAGGATGCCTCATAAGCATATTTATGGTATGAATCCTTTTGAATCTTGGAGTGGGCACAAGCTAGATGTGACCCATTTTAGGATTTTTGGCTCAAAGGCTTGGGCTAGAATTCCAACTGAAAAGAGGAAGGATTTGCAGCCCCAAATCAAAGAGTGCCTATTTTTTGGGTATTCTAAAGATTCAAAAGGGTAAAATCGAATCAACTTAAGCCACAAATATTTCATTGAAAGAAGTGTTCAGTTCCAAGAAGAGCCTTTAGTAGTAGTTGAAGTTGGAGAGTGTTCTTCACCACCAGATCCATTGATTGTAAGTGGAGAGACTAATGAGTTTGTGGATTCTGATATGTATGATAATGATTATTTGATTTCATATCCTAGAATTCCTACAATACCAAAATGGGTAGCAAAGATCATTCATGCAGTTGGGGAACTAGCTGTAAATCCTAGTGACAATAGGAGGACATAATCTTAGTTTGAGAGTGCCCTTTATGTGAACGATACTCTATTTGCTAAGAAGTTCTATCTGATGGTTGAATAATATAAACAAATATATGAATATGCAGCAGATTATCTAGGATTGAAAACAACCATGAAATAATAATTCATCTTGCTCCAGAAGAACAACACTTGGGAACTGGTTGATCTTCCCCCAAGGAGGAAGCTAGTTCAATGTAAGTGGGTTTTCAAGACTAATTTTTTTGCTGATGGTTCACCTTTGAAATATAAGGCAAGATTGGTAGCCAAGGGCTACTCACAAGTACATGGTATTGACTACAATGAAACCTTTGCACCAGTGGCAAAGATGGAATCCATAAGGCTAGCTCTAGCCATTGCAACTTCGAAGCAGTGGGAGTTACATCACATGGATGTGAAGTGTGCTTTCCTAAATGGAGATCTCAATGAAGAGATTTACATGTAGCAAATTGAAGGGATTGTTCCTAATCCATATTTTTTGTGCATGTTAAAGAAATCATTGTATGGGCTCAAGCAAGCCCCTAGGGCTTGGTATGCCAAGATTGATGGATTTTTGCTATCACTGAGTTTTGTTTGATGCAAGTATAATCCTAATGTATATTTGAATCTGGTTCATGGTTCTTTGATGATTATTTTCTTGTATGTGGATGACCTTCTGATTATAGGAAGTTCAAAGAAAGAGATTGCCTCCTTAAAGGATGCAATGAACCATGCATTTTCTATGATAGATTTGGGATTGTTGACCAAATTCTTGGGTCTTGAAATTGCTTAATCCCAACATGGAATCAAAGTACATCAGTCCAAGTATGCTCTAGATTTTCTAAACAAGTTCAACATGAAATATTTCAAGCCAAGCAAGACTCCCTTGCTTTCAGGAGTTAAGCTTGAATAAGAAGGTTCTTCTCCTATGGTAAATAATACGCTGTATAGGTAGTTGATTAGGTCTTTGATTTTTCCGAACACACACTAGACCTGATCTATATTATGCAGTTAGTGTGGCTTCGAGATACATGGATCAGCCTCGTGAGATCCATTGGAGAGTAGCCAAAAGGATCCTAAATTTTGTTCAAGGAACAAGAACTCATGGGATCTTCCACAAAGAAAAATATGATCTTGATTTGATTGGGTTTAGTGTTAGTGATTGGGTAGGTGAAAACACAGATCGAAAGTCTACATCAGGATATGTGTTCATGTGTGTAGAAGGACCAATCAGCTGTTCAAGAAAGAAGCAGAGTGCCATAGCACTCTCATCTACACAAGTAGAGTATAGAGGAGTTTTGAATGCATCAACTAAATGTTTGTGGTTGCAGGGGATACTTGGAGAATGTGGCTTTGAATTAGAGTTTTAAAATATTATCTACAGTGATAATTAGAGAACCATTTGAATATGCAATGATCTAGTTCAAATACATCGAACCAAGCACATTAAGATCCATATGCATTACATCAGACAGCTTGTGCATGATGGCATCACTGACCTACTCTTCTATGCATCTTCAGAACAAGTAGCAGATGTCTTCACCAAAGTTTTTTGTGAGAAGATGTTCAGCAATCTCAAATCACTACTGGGGATTGCTGATCATGCCGTGAAGCACGATTGATGACAAGATTTCCAAAAATTTTGTTTTTCATGTCCATGTTTAAGGGAGGATTTTTCCACTGGTTTTTTGCCTCTTTCCTTGGTTGTATGGACAAGAAGTATGTAAAGGGTGACTAATCCTTGTTTCTAGGTACCATAGTTTTCTGATATTTACTCATAAAGTCAGGTTTAAGGGGGGGTGTTATAATAATCAACTCATAGTTACCTACCTTCTACATTAAGTTTAATTATTTTTGTCTTATTACCTAGTTTCCTAGATTCCACTCTATGCTAGCTACCTTCTACAAGTACTAGAAGTCAACACATGCTAAACATCAGTCATGGAGCACTAGGAAACATCCTGGAAACAATATTCATGTCTTCTTTATTCTAGATCCTCCAAAGTGCATATCTGCTTTTTCTGAAAAGCTGCCTATTTTATTAAGATTTAAGGCAAAAGGAAAAGGTAGATTAGGTGTAGTTGACTTGTTTTTTTCCCACATCATTATCCATCCTTTTATCCTAATAAAAGTATGAATGAGTTTCCTTTCCATCCCTCTTTATATTTCCTACTTGACTTAGCCAATTCATGAGCATCTTGGTGTAATTGGAAATCGCTTTATGCACCTATGGGGGATTTAACTAGATTTAGTAAGCCTGCTTTTTGACCATGTCGAATGACATCCTTATGCATTTGAATATATCATGTAATTATATATTGAATCATCCTATTACTTCATGAGGTTGGATATTCTACACTTATTGAATATAGATCAGTGTTATGCTCCAATTTCAGTCTCCTTTGGTGTGAATTTTGCATGTTTGATTAGCAATTTTGCGATTGTAATTGTTCTATATTTTGGGTTCAATTTTCACACTTCCCCATTATCACTCTTTCAATATATTTGACTTATTGTCGCACTTACTTTGCCTCAGGATACAAAGGAAATTTTCTTTCTCTTTTTCGCTATAATACCCTTGTCTGATTCAGGTTTCGACTCCATTTCCCAATAATTTTTCCTGTCTAACTATTCTAGCACTTTCAAATCTATCAACACACTATTAACATCAGAAATATATATTTCTATGAGCTATTCAAATCCTTATATATGTGTGTTTCTTTCCTCTGTGACAAGAGAGGTCCTTCTTTGATTGTATTGGCTAGAATATGATCTAAATTTTAGTTGAAATGGTTATCCGTCTAATTTCCTACCACAACCAGAGGAAAATTCCAAGGTGCTAACACATAGAATATAATGTGGAAACCACAAGGTGCTCTTCATTTGGCATGAGGAAATAGATGCACCTTTCATTTGCGCATTAAGCTGTAGACTATGCTCAAGATATTCTTCTCTAACTTTACAAACTCTTCCCCCCTCTCATGCTCTCTGATCTTATCTTTCTTCTATTTATCCTCTACTTCTACTATTAATCTACACATATCTTGGATTGAATCAACCTTTCCTACTTGTTTTTGCACTTAGTTACAGATACTTTACTTTGATGCACTCAGCGATATAGATCCATTAACCAAAAACTCATGCTTTCATCCAACGAGAGTCTACCAAAAGGAACTATCGATAGAATGTCTACTAAAGTATAGCTCGAGAGTCTAATCCATCAATGTCTGACCCGCAGATAGCTTGGGTTCCTTCTTTTATAGCACTATTACAAACTCGATACATATCCCCTACGTACTTGATACAAAATCAATACTAACTTGATACATACTCTATACAGAATCGTTACAGCCTCATTACAGACTCCTTTTCTTTCACTACCTCAGCCGACTTACTATATCCAACCAACAACTATCTTTCCTACTCTAGCAACACATAACGGGAGGCACTATTAGCCTGAGTTACATATATGCCTTCACGCATGTGGTTTATGGCGTTTCCATCCAAGATCATACCCATGATCGTTAATTTCTGTCACTTTCTTAGCATTATGCCTTACTGTAAGTTTCTAGCTGATATGATATTTGCATGCCTTCTTCGGATGATATTTTGTCATACTATCTTGTGTCGCATGCAATACTTCTATCATGGCTTACTGATATTGAACAGATTCCCTTTTCGATGCCTCCTCATCCTTTTCTTCTTCTCTTTTACTTCCACTATCGCAACATCCTTCCTCTTCTCGTCTTTGCTACTTTCTCAGTCGTAGATCCTTCCTCTTATCCTTTAGCTATTCCCCATAATTAGGAAGAATTATGCCTAAATTCTTCCTTCCTGTCCTTAGGCCCAACAATGTGCATGTAAATTGATGAATGCTCAAATTGGAAGTGAACCTAATGAATTTTTTTGATTGGATTCAATGCCCATTTTTATGTTATGTTTGACCCTTGATGTTCTTGTAATTTGACTTTTCCATGGCTTGAAAGGATTTTTTATTTATATTGGTTAAAATTTCTTGTAATTTGGTTGTGGTATTTTTGTAACTATTGGAATTCGAACACAACCTTTGTGTATTTTTTCCATATTAGGGCTCAGTTGTATTATTACAGGTTACCCTCCATTTTTGTAGTGACCCGAATGATTTTTGTTGGCAAGATTCATTGTGCATATTAGGGATTTACATGTTCTAATTGGCCCAACCAAAACAACACTAACTGAAAGGACCTACCAAAACTCTAGCATAAACCCATAAAAGGGCGTTCTAACAAGTGTCTTCTTAACAACCCTCCTTGATTCCATCATTTTCATTGACCATAATTTACAGGGTTGTGGGATTTCATGTGAATATTTGGAATTTGTTTCAGGGATTTCATGATTTGATTTCCCTTGGTTGTGAATGTTTTGTGACTGATTATGCTCATTTTCAGTGACCCAAGCCAATGTGACTCTTTATCCTCCTTTTCATTGAGATTGGAAATGCTTGGACTACTTGAAATTGCTGCTATAGAGGTGGACTATTTTATTTATAGTAGTGTGTGGTCAATAAATCTGAAAAGATCTATCTTTAGATATAGTTTTATGAATTCATTACTGTCTAGGAAAAAAAAAATAATGGTGAGAATTCTGTTTTTATAATATATGTGTATTTATACCCTTGTATTCAATTTTCTTTAGTTCTTTAGAGGTTTTCTACGCTCAAATTGTTTCAAGGTTATTTTAGTTTGCTAATGGTAAGGAATTCAGTAATATAATATAATGGAAATGGTAATGTTTTTGTAATGAAATATTGTCTTTTATTTTATTTTGGCAATTACAATGAATTTTGTATTGTGAGGTAATGGCAATTGAAATGTTATTGTAATGAAATCTGATATTTAATGTAATTTACAAAAATTGATCATTATGAGCTCCAATGTAAATGTAGATGCAATTTTGTTTGTAAATGTAGATGTAATTATGTTTGTAACTGTAGTTCCCATAGAAAATGATAATAATCATGGCAAATCATTAAATCAATTATGAGAACTAATGAAATAAGAGTTGCAATTGTAGCTATAATAGTTGTTGTATTTGTAATTGGAGTTGGTATTGCAATTGTAATGGTATATATCATCTACCTTTATGGTTTCAATGATATAACACTTAGTGATATGTTGCCTTCAAGTGTACATTTAAGTTGTCTTTGTATTTGTAGTTGTAAACTTGAAAAAAAAATCATTCCATTGGAAAAATTTAATCATACTTGAAAACAAATTCACATAAATAATTTCCTTCTAGATAACCAACAAATATACCATGATTATAAAATTCAAAACAATTTAGGTTTGTCATTGTGCATCTTGACTATCTAATTTCATTACCATAATTATTGTGTAGTGTGGCTTGCACTGTCTATCTTATAACTAATTAAGGGTAACAAAATTTTGTTTATATTAATAGTATGGGAAAACAAAGCATTGAGTTTTGTATAAGACTAGAATCTAGTGTATATAGGTGTCAATACATTATGGCCTTGTTTTGATTACAACAAAATATGGTTGAGTTAACACAATCCACATTGGATGTGGTTAGGCATAGGCAGAAAATATTCACTCATGTGTAGGCTAATTGTTTTCATTTCCCAATATTAATGTAAGGTTACCTACATTTGCATCAACCAAGAAGGTTGAAGTGCCTACATTTGAATGATTAGAATGGTTGATTTACTTTCCCTTTCTTGACCGAAAGGGTTGAGAAGTGTACATTTTCCTAAGTCCAGTTTGTTACTTAAAATCATGGAGGAATTGAAAGTGCATAGTTATGACTTGACCTGAATATCCTTGCAATTAATTAGAGGAGTTGGAAAATCATATGTCAGTGATCCAGATTTATGTGATATCCTGGTGTGACATTTGCAGAGGTGAATAGGTTTCCTTTCTTTGACAGCGCAAGAGGGTTCTCTTCATTGATTCACAATGCTCAACAACCTTTGACCACATTAATTTCAGCAATTTCATTATTAAATTATTTCGAAAAATTTGTACATTTTTCATGTATAGATTGAACAAATTCCATGAAAGATTCACCATTTTCATTGTCATATTGATTAGAGCTAACATGTTCATTGTTTTGACCGAATAGTTGTCAATGTCCTTGAGAGAGGGATAACATGTTGTCTACAACATTTGCATCTTTTGATGCAACTCTACATCATATTTATGTACCTCAAAAGATTGGTTTCAAGCCATATCATGGAGAATACCATCATTGTCTAGTGGTCAAAGTCCAACATGCATGAACTTAGACTTGATATTTGAGGGAGTGAGAGCCCTTCTCAATGCATTACTGGCAACTTCAGCTAATTCAAACCCTTTTTCACTGAGAGGAGCGAGGTGCTATACATCCTAGTGTGGGGGATATGCTGTAACGTAGTGTAATTTTACCCATAATAAAAAATTTATTAAAAATTCATGTTGGCTCATTAAATTAAAAAAATTAAAACTTAAATCCAAATTTATGAAATAAAATATGGTTCAAATTTCTTGAGGTGTAATTTTTTGTAAAAATTTTAAGATAAAAAATTATTTACACCACAAGAAATTGGGTCCCTCTCGATGTTTGATATATCTGAGCTTAAGATGGATCGATGCTGATTATATTCATCCCAGGGTTCTTTTCCATCCACATTGTTCTTTAGGACTTGAAAACATATTTAAATGGCGTAAACACACTCACATCAAGGGGTTGCAACCTGTGGGGTGGTATGTGCATGAAAGGTTGGAAAATCAATGGCCATAGTGTTTGTCTCTTCAATTGTAGGTAGGTATATGTATATTCCATTCTTATAGAATATTAGTAATTGTATGTTTTCACGTGATACATGTTAAATTTTTCATATGCTTAGCTAAGACATCAGTATATCATTTCATTTTTCATAATAAAAGCATATAAAACAGGATCACTGAAAGAAACAGTATCACAAGAACAACACAGATTTATCCTGGGAAAACCCTAAAGGGAAAAACCCAACAAAATATTCCTCAATATAGATGCCCCAAAAAGGGAAAAAGGTAAAACAAACAAGGAGATCAAAAACCTGATTCTCCTCCTTCTCTAGCAACTTCTCTCCTCCACAAGTGCGCTATTCCAAGTGAGTGTGTGTCTCAAATGAGGAGCACTATACCTCTATTTATATTCATCCATTCACTTAAGTTAACTCATTTGACATGTAGGCTGGAGTTAAATCATGCAGGCTCGAGTTACACATGTAGGCTCAAGTAACCACACTGGGGTGCTGATGACCCACCTTTACAATTAGAGGGGACTACCTCATGAATCTTATTAGTTCTTCCGATTAGGAGCGTTGGGGTACAATGTAATACAAGTGGTTCTCCCGGTAGGAACATCGGGGACCATAAAAGATACATATAGAATATTCTTCGAAGTTACAATATTTCAACACCCCCCCTTAACGAGAAGGGTATTCTACAACAACATCAACAACAACAAGAGTAGAGTTAGGGGGCATCATCAACATCAGTAGGGTAACACATCTATAAATCATTGGAAGCTTTTCAATATCATGTAGTCTTCATCTTCAATCTTCAGTCTTTGATCAGCAACATCTTCAGCATTTTGATCTTTCAATTAGTAACCACATCTTCAACACTTGGACCTTTCGATCAGCAACATCTTCAGCACTTTGAATGTTCAATCGGCAACAACATATTCAACATTTTGAACTTTCGATCAGCAATATCTTCAGAATTTTGACTTTTAGATCAACAACAACATCTTCAGCACCTTGACCTTTCGATCAGTAGCAACATCTTCAGTACTTTGACCTCTTGATCAGCAGCAACATCATCATCATCATATTCTGATCAGTTGATCATAATCATCATCACATTCTGATCTTTCGATCAGAAACATCATCATCATACTCTGATCTTTCGATTAGAAACATCATCAACATACTCTTATCTTTCGATCAGAAACATCATCATCATACTCTGATCTTTCGATCAAAAACATCATAATCATAGTGCGTCATCATCATACTCTGATCTTTTAGATCAATACGTCATCATCATCATACACTGATATTTCGATCAGTACGGCATCATCATCAGCAGCAACAACCTGGAATCCACAACTCAAAGACAAAAAGTCTTAGGATCACTTTTGGACTTAAAGTCCAGGGATGATACAATCCCACCACATTCTCGACAACCAAAGTCACCGGATTGATTACGGGAGAATCAGTCCCTATCACTTTAGGACTAATTCCAAGGACGATGCAATCCTACCACATTCTCAATGACCGAAGTCACCAGATACAATTACGGGATAATCACTCCCTATCACTTTAGGACTTGATTCCAAGGATGATGAAATCCTACCACATTCTCGACGACCGAAGTCACCGTATACAATTACGGGATAATCACTCCCTATCACTTTAGGAATTGAGTCCAAGGATGATGCAATCCTACCACATTCTCGACGACCGAAGTCACCGTATACAATTACGGGATAATCACTCCCTATCACTTTAGGAATTGAGTCCAAGGATGATGCAATCCTACCACATTCTCGACGACCAAAGTCACCGAATATAATTATGGGATAATCACTCCCTATCACTTTAGGACTTGATTCCAAGGATGATGCAATCCTACCACATTCTTGATGACCGAAGTCACCAGATACAATTACGGGATAATCACTCCCTATCACTTTAGGACTATGTCCAAGGATGATGCAAACCTACCACATTCTCGAGGATCGAAGCCACTGGTTCTATTATGGACAGATGTCCCAGGATGATACAATCCCTCTTCATTCTCGAATACCAAGGTCTCCAGATCACTTTAGGGAAGGTGCCCAAGGATGATACAATCCCATCATGTTCTCGATCACCTGAGGTCACCGGATCTATTATGGACAGATGTCCCAGGATGATACAATCCCTCTTCATTCTTAAGGACCGAGGTCTCCAGATCACTTTAGGGAAAATGCCCAGGGATGATACAATCCCACTGCAACATCACTACTCCCCCTTTCAAGGAAGGTATTTCCGAACAACACTAGGCTTTTCTCGAAAGTGTTCAAACTCTACTTGAGGAAAAGGCTTCGTCAGTACATCATCATCCAAACCATCATCATTTACATCTTCAATATATGAATACTGATCTATCACCATCTGTATCTCTAGTATGTGAATACTAAAAGCATCATCATCTATATCTTCAATATAGAAATACTGAAATCATCATCATCTCTATATTTAGTATAGAAATATGGCATCACCATCATCTATATATACAGTATGTAAATACTGAAATATCATCTATATCTTCAGTATGGGAATACTAAAATCATCATCATCTATATCTTCAATATGGGAATACTGAAACATCATCATCTCTATATTCAGTATAGAAATACTAAATCAGCATCATCTGCATCTACAGTATCATTATCTTCATCTTATCTTGTATGTAGAAATACCAGATTTCTACGTGTTACGTGTAACACAGGGTTCTTTTTCATCACAACTATGGTTATCACATAGAATCATTTTTGTATCCATATTCAGGTCAAAGAGACTTGATATCGGCTTCTGAAGCCATAGTAGAGCAATCTGCTATGTATTCTGCTTCAACCGTGCTAAGAGAAACACTGGACTCTTTCCTGCTAAACCATGAACTCATAGCAGACCTCAAAGCATATACCTGATCTGATTTTCCTGTCTGAGATACTTCTATCCCAATCTGCATCTATGTAGCCATACAATCTATACTCATGGCTACCATCATAGTATAGACCAAAGTCTATAGTCCCTTTCAGATATCTCATCACATGTTTTGCAGCTACTAGGTGAACCTGTCTTGGTTGAACAAGATATTGAGTTAAGGTGTTCACAGCAAAACAAATGTCTGGTCTAGTATTTGTTAAGTACATCAATGACCCAATGATCTATCTGTAGTGAGTCACATCCAATAACTCTAATGAGTCATCAGCTAATAGCTTCAGCTTGGATTCCATGGGTGTGGCCATGACTTTGCATTTCAACATATTGAGTCTCTTCAATATCTCTACCACATAGTTTCCCTGGTTGAGAAAGATTCCTTCTGAACTTTGCCATACTTCTAGACCTAGGAAATACTGCATTAACCCAAGGTCTTTCATCTCAAATTCTTCTGCTACTTTCTTCTTACTTTCCATGATCTGTTTCTCATTCCCTGTTAAGAATAAGTCATCCACATATAGTAATAGAATGACAGGTACATATTCTACAACCTTATATGAAAGGTTAGGATTGAATTTACTCTTGGAAAATCCCATGCTCATCGGGAAACTATCTATTCTTCCATACCAAGCTCTGGGAGCTTGCTTCAGGCCATAGAGAACCTTCTTCAACTTGCATACTTGATTCCTTCTGTCTTCAAATTCAAATCCTCATGACTATTCGATGTAAAACTCTTCCTCAATCATACCATTAAAGAAGGCTTGTCTTTACTTCATCATGGAAGAAAATACCATGATAGTTTTGAAGGAAATGTACCTTGCTTCCAAAAGTAAGTGTCTCTTCAGAATTATTTCCCCCTTTCTGATAGAAACCTCTAGCCACAACTCTTACCTTACTTCTATTAGCAACATATATTATCTTGCAAATCCATTTGGAAGATACCACATTCTTGCTTTTTGGTTTGAGGACTATATCCCAAACATCATTCTAGTATCACAACATCTTCTATGAGTTTGTCTTCTCAGGTCATCAACATATCCTAGTCTTCTGCATTCAACCTTGAAGGTTGGAACCTACTTTACTCTTGGTAAAGTCTCGATCCAACACAAAGCTATCCATCATGTCATACCATGTCGAACTTAGATATAATTTTCTGTAGTCACTCCCCCTGAAGTGGAATATCATATTCCCTCTTCATTCTATACAGGTGGTTCTATGCTTGATATATACTGGTCAATAGAGTATGTCATGTCATAGTCTATTCTTTGTAGGGAGAATCACGAACCTTGCTTTGTACACTTGTTCCATCATATCGTATACATCATTCCCCATGATCAACTGTTATTCTTTGATCATAGCTTCTTTTATAGCATTCTTTTCTTCATCTTGAGTTATCTCTTGTGCCCATGGTGGTCTTCATCCTTCAAGGTGGATCTACCATTCTCTGAAGCTCTTTCTTCCATCATGGTGTCTCTGACCCTGGGAGATTCAGATTCATGTTTATTGGAGTGAATATTGAATTGTCATCACTTGTTCTAAGGAACAAGTCTCATCCTTCTTTTCTTGTAGGAGGTTGTTCATGATCTTTCCTACAATTCAAATGCACCAATTGCATGGTTAGAACTATTTCATAAAAAATATGTATAATGACAAATTATTGTGCATCATGCAACTATTTAGTCAATACAACATTCATCCATATCTCACTTAAACTTTCTAGATTCCTTCCATCTCCACCATGACATTATTGAGATTGTGCACTAATCCAATATGTCAGGAAAGAGGTTTGATAAGTAGCAATGGAGAGTTGTATAGCACCATGAGATACTTACCCATCACATGCATATTAGTAGTATATAGTCATTAATGCAAGCAATATATCATGCATAACACATCTCCTGAATATAATCAAATGTATAACAAAACAATATCATGAAATGACAATTGAATACTTATCTTGATTTGTTTCATGGGTATACTCCTTCTTGAGTCTTCAGCTTCATCGTCTTCTTCATCATCATTTCTTATCGAAATGCTGAGGTGGATAAGAAGTTATTCAAGAGTTGAGATATTCATATTCCTCATTGATTGAGGAATATTCTTTGGAATATGAGAGCTTGATCTTCAGAGACAAGCTTCTTCTTCTTCCCAAAGTCGGCTGAAAGTAATCACTTCCTTCTGGAACACATTTATTAAATGAATGAATTCTATGATCCTGGGAGGAAATTCAAGGTGGCCATCACCACTTTTGCATTCTTCACTTCTTCTTTCCCCACTTGAAGTTGTTCTTTGATTTGAGAGATCCTTATTACTGCATGGTCTCTGCATTCTGGATCTTCACATTCTTCAGCTGGTTTCTTAAGGTCATATTCTGATCTATGTTCTTCTCTTCAAATATCTTGGTCAAGGAATCAAACCTCATCGATGTCTTTAGGGAAGAAACTTGTAGTACAAGTTTATTTGTAACTGAATCATCGATGATCTTCTGGGATTTGACCAAGTTCTTCTTGAGAAAGGCTTCTAGCCTCATCTCCCTATGAAACTAGAACCTCTATGCTCATGTAGGTGTCCAATCCATTTTCTTCAAAGAGATCATATACTTCTAGACATGGAAGTTGTCAACTTAACCAAGCTTATAATCAAGCTGATGTCATAGATCACTTTGAAAAGAGAACCTCAAATGAACATAGCAAAGGATTAGATCTTACCGATTTGAGGTGTCCGTCCTGGTTCCGGAGCTGGCTGATCTAGGGTTTGTCACAGAAACCCTAATTTAAAAAAATTGAAATATTTTAGATCTGATTGGATAGACAAATAGATATCTTCAAATGGAGCTGTCCAATGTACTCCATTTCTGAAAACAGTGGAGGGAAGCTCCCGGAACAGGAAGCCCTAATTTTCCAATTTCTTCAGCAGAAATGCCTGTTACTGTTTCTGTGATATCTCTGAAATTTATACTCCTCTATGTCTGAAATTTTTTACTGCAGTAACCTCGCATATACCTGATATAAATCCATAGTTTTCATCAGAATTTGTTTCACCATTTGGGATTTATTATACTTTTCCCAAGGTGACCTGTTACAGGACTGTTCAGAACATCGACATTGTATGGAATGCCACATGTCACTGTTTCATATTCTGAGTCTGATATTTGGACCATCGAAATTACAGTCTGTTCCATTTCTGGAACATCTTCAGTAATTCCATTTGGACCTCTGTAGCCCAAGATATTGCAATTCTCCCTAGGTGTCCTGTTTAGGGATGAATTCTGGAAGAGGCTGGAACCCTAAATTGGAAAGAACATATATCCTAGAATACAGTGAATATGAGAAGGAATTGTGGACACATTGTTCATCAGGATTTCATATTCAGTCCCTACAAGTTTCAGCTCCTGATCCATCGCCAATCTCATAATATAGCAAATGTACCAAAATGTAGCATTTTTAGTATTTAGGGTTTTTCTAGCTCGGGGTCAAACTAGGGTTTGACTTTCCCAGAGTTTCACCCAACCAAATTTCTTGATACAGGTCTCTAAACTTCAGTTTTTATGAGGAGAACAATCCTATGCTGGTCTCACTCAAAAATTCCTCTTCTGTAGAAAGCCCTAATTTCCATATCAAAAACTGAAAATGCTCGGAATCGAATTCAGCTTCGACAGAAAGATGCACCCTTCAAAGGAGAGTCAGCCTAGCCTTCTTTTGCTGATTGTGTTAGAATAATCAACCCATATTATTTACCCACTTAGACATTATTTCATTTATTTTGTCTTATTTGCCTAGTCCATGAGTCCCACCATGTGCAAGTTGTCAATTGCCTATCCATAGAGGTCAAACTTGCCATTATTGACTCATGGAGCGCTTTGGAAAGTCCTAGGAATCAAATTTGCTTTATTCCTGGCCTCCTAGGTGCCCTTCTTCTTTTTCTGCTTTGTTGACTGCTTTTCCAATTTTTAAAGCACATAAGGAAAGCTAGACTAGGTGAGGTGAACCTGTTTTATTCCCCTTTCATCCTCCACTCTTTCCTCCATGAAAAAGCATGTATGAGCTGCCATTTTACCACTCTTTAGCTTGACCATGCACCCTTGCTAATTCGTGGGGTCCTTGATAGATTTGGGATCAGCTTTTTACACCTATGGGGGATTTGCCTATTTTGGGTAAGCCTGCTTTATGCTAGATTTGGATGCTTCCTTATGCATTCGATTTGCTCATGTATTCTATATATTTAGTAGCCTATGTTATTACAGGGTTGGCTATTCTACACTCAGTTAATATAATTTTGTGATACAGCTCCATATTCAGTCTCCATTGTTGATAATTTGCATGATCAATTGTTAATTGCTGTGAGTGAAATTAATCTACTACACGCCTGAATTTCTACATGGTATCAGAGCCATTGTAGGTTGTTACTCTCCTCCAAAAAATGTTTTGCAGGTTCGACATCAAGACTGGGAGCCTTCTACTGACAGCCGGGACAGATTTTCTAAAGCTATGGAGTCACAGAAAACTATCCTCACTCCCTTCAACTTTTTTGAATGGAAAGCAGAGATGGAGATCTTGTTGAGAGCGAAAGGCCTCTACAGGGTGACTATGGCTACAGAAGCAGAGCCCAATGCTGCTGCAGAGAAGATCAAATGGCACAATCGGAGAGATGAGGCCTATGGCCTCCTATGTCTCAGTATTTCCTGAGACCTCCTTTTCCATCTCGATGGATTGAATTCACCGGATCAAGTATGGGAGAAACTTTCTAAACTCTTTGGAAAGATAGATGAGATGAGGGGACACCAGATCGAAAATGAATTGATCTCCCTGAGTCCTAGTAATTTTGAATCCCTGCAGCTATATTTCTCCAAGTTCAAAGCACTAGTTTTGCAG
>LPNX010927814.1:108083-154420 GCA_001517045.1 Pseudotsuga menziesii
GAATGTTGCTTCTAGATTCATGGATCAGCCCCATGAGATCCATTGGAAAGCAGCAAAGAGGATCCTTAGCTTTGTTCAGGGAACAAGGACACATGGGATTTTATATAAGGCCAATTATGACCTTGAATTAATTGGTTTTACTGACAGTGATTGGGCAGGTGATAGCACTGACAAGAAGTCCACTTCAGGTTATGTGTTCATGCTTCCAGAAGGGCCAATCAGCTGGTCAAGCAAGAAACAGAGTGCCATTGCACTCTCATCTACAGAAGCTGAGTACAGAGGAGTTGTCAATGCAGCAACTCAGTGTTTATGGTTGCAGGGTTTACTTGGAGAGTGTGGTTTCGAACCTGAGTACTCAACTACCATCTACTGTGATAACCAGAGTACCATTCGAATCTGCAAGGATCCAGTTCAGAAGCAAAGAACCAGACACATTGAGATTCACATGCACTACATCAGAGAGCTTGTGCATGATGGCACCATTCATCTACTCTTCTATTCATCTTCAGAACAAGTAGCTGACATCTTCACAAAATCATTTTGTGAGAATACCTTCAGCAATCTCAAATCACTGCTGGGGATTGTTGATCATGCTGTGAAAGCATGAATGGAGACAAGATTCTACAATTTTGTTTTACAGTCTATGTTTAAGGGAGGATTTTCCCAAGTTGGTTTTGCCTCTTTCCTTGGTTCATATGGACTTGCAGTATCTAAAAGGGTGACTAAGCCTTGTTGCTAGGCCCTATATTTTGATTTATTACTCATAAAGTCAGGCTTAAGGGGGGGTGTTAGAATAATCAACCCATAGTATTTACCCACTTAGACATTATTTCATTTATTTTGTCTTATTTGCCTAGTCCATGAGTCCCACCATGTGCAAGTTGTCAATTTCCTATCCATAGAGGTCAAACTTGCCATTATTGACTCATGGAGTGATTTGGAAAGTCCTGGGAATCAAATCTACTTTATTCCTGGCCTCCTAGGCGCCCTTCTGCTTTTTCTGCTTTGTTGACTGCTTTTCCAGTTTTTAAAGCACATAAGGAAAGCTAGACTAGGTGAGGTGAACCTGTTTTATTCCCCTTCAATCCTCCACTCTTTCCTCCATGCAAAAGCATGTATGAGCTGCCATTTTACCACTCTTTATCTTGCCCATGCGCCCTTGCTAATTCGTGGGGTCCTTGATAGATTTGGGATCATCTTTTTACACTTATGGGGAATTTGCCTATTTTGGGTAAGCCTGCTTTATGCTAGATTTGGATGCTTCCTTATGCATTCGATTTGCTCATGTATTCTATGTATTCAGCAGCCTATGTTATTACAGGGTTGGCTATTGTACACTTAGTTAATATAATTTTGTGTTACAACTCCATATTCAGTCTCCATTGTTGATAATTTGCATGATCAATTGTTAATTACTGTGAGTGAAATTAATCTACTACAGGCCTGAATTTCTACAGATTGATTGTGGAGAGAGAACCAAAAAAAATAATCCCTAGCTTCTGTAGCTTTTGAAAGATTCCCTATTAAGGTTAGCTCTCATACCATGTTAAATTTTTCATATGCTTAGCTAAGACATCAGTATATCATTTCACTTTTCATAATAAAAGCATATAAAATAGGATCACTGAAAGAAACAGTATCACAAGAACAACACAAATTTATCCTGGGAAAACCCTAAAGGGAAAAACCCAACAAAAGATTCCTCAATATAGATTCCACAAAAAGGGAAAAAGGTAAAACCAACAAGGAGATCAAAAACCTAATTCTCCTCCTTCTCCAGTAACTTCTCTCCTCCACAAGTGCGCTATTCCAAGTGAGTGTGTGTCTCAAATGAGGAGAACTACACCTCTATTTATATTCATCCGTTCACTTAAGTTAACTCATCTGACATGTAGGCTCGAGTTAAATCATGTAGGCTCGAGTTACACATGTAGGCTCAAGTAACCACACTGGGGTGCTGATGACCCACCTTTACAATTAGAGGGGACTACCTCATGACTCTTATTAGTTCTTCCGATTAGGAGCATCGGGGTACAATGTAATACAAGTGGTTCTCCCGGTAGGACCATCGGGGACCACAAAAGATACATATAGAATATTCTTCGAAGTTACAATATTTCAACAATACACACTTGTATATATGCAACAAAGTGACACAACCATTTTATAAACAATTCTTTAGTCATCCTTGCATTTGGATTTTTGACCATGCATGCTCCCTCCTCATAGTTATTGATATAATTTTTCAACCGAGTCTTTTCCTTGAATAGATATAGCTCAGTGATTAATGCACTTAAACCATTTATGAAACAAAAAATGGTTATCAGTCCCTACGAGTAGGCATAATTTTGGGCACATTCCTACTACCTCTCCTCGTGATTACCCACACGTGACAATTCCTTCAAACTTGTTACCTAGTTTCATCATAGTTAAATATATGATATGGACTGTATGAATGTTTCTTATAGGCATTCAACAGAGTGTCATAGATCCTAGACACAATTGTAGGGAGGAATTCACGACTCTGTCTCTATCTAGGACTTATGTTGTTTGTAAAACAAGTTCTGGATTACTTTCCTTGAATACTACATACCATGACTTCCCAAGAGATCCATCTCTGAATGGATTCAACCATGATTCAAATATTTGTGCAACATTTCAATTCATATGTATCAACTCTATCTTGTGGCCCATATTGTCCATATCCTTAGAACAATTGATAACTTATTCCTCCTCCTATCCAGTTAACACTATGAGAGGCCCTTTCCTCTTGGTATGAGTGAGGACATTTATCCAATAATACATGAAGGTTGGTGAAATGCCATACTTGTTTCCAACTTATCTCATATAATAACTATTATATTCAACATCGTCAATTTACTTCATCATGCCCAACGTCTAATATAACCCTTATCTTAATGCTTAAAAAAATTATCTACATTGTAGGTGTAGCAACACCATCAAGATCTTGCATGCACTGGTATTCACCATTTCATCTTCATTTTGGCCAACAAAACTATGTTGTGTCTCCTCATATGATGAAGCATGTTGTAGTTGTACACCTCAAGTTCCTTTCCTTTGAGAAAAACAATTCCTTGTTTCCATGATTACAGCAACCTGCATGAGAAAAATACATAATTGTGATAAAAAAGTGATTTTAGATCCACATAAGGGACATGTAATAGAAAATACATGCATAATAGACAATTTTCTTAATGTTAAGGACCAGATAAATGCTAGGTAGTTGAAATTATCCCTATAGTTCATCCCCTTCATTACATTTTTTATTCTCTTAGTCCAAGTGTAAAATGTTTATGGTTGAGTTTGAACAACTACATATGTTGATTGTAACAGTTGATGAATTGGTTATTGTGTGGGAATCAAAATAGGTTAATTGTTTCAAATTTAACATTAAACATTGAATTTCTTCAAATTTAACATGTAAACAATGGCCACTTGCTTATACAAAACCAACATGCTCACTCTCCCTATTAATAGTCATTTTCTGCATGTGTAAAGGAACACAAGGCTACTATACTACTTCTATTGAAGTTTTAGAGAATTTTCTACTACACTATCTCATGTCCATGTTCATGACATTGTACTATTTGAGAGTCTATGTTTGAGAATTTGGAATCCAAATTTGGACACATGTCAATTGCCATGACATTGTACTATTTGAGAGTCTAGTTTTGAGAAGTTGAAAGCCAAATTTTGACAAGAGCCTAAACTAAAACTTTGACTGCGAAATTGAAACATTGGAAAAAGAAAAATTTTAGGGGCCAAATTTAGCCCATGGTCTATTTTTCCATGTTTTTTCCCAAAAAATGATTTGTCAATTTGCATTTTTTGAAGCCCGGTGTCACCCAATTTTGATGGGGGAATTTTTTTCACTCTAAAAAATACGAAATTATTATATAAACTATATAAAATCCTTTGAAATTTAAATATTTTTAGAAAAATATCACCAAATATTTTATAGTTGACAATTTAAGAATTGGTAATATTCATCAATGTTTATAGGTCCTTAAAATTTTCCCTGCATTGGAAAATAGGAGGAGAGCATCAAACCAACATCACATTTCATAAAAAATTTATTGCACTAGATATAATATTTTTACTCTATCCCACATTATTGAGTTTCATGCCTTGGTCTTATTAATTAGTTCTCTAGAACATAGTAGAAATTTACTCCTCCACCAATGGATTTCATCAAAGGATTTGAGCATTAGTGTAGTTGTAGGATAATAGTCTCCATATTTTTATGTCTATTAGGCACACGAATCTGTTAAATGGAAGATATGCATAATATGGATATCACGACTAATAATGTGCAAATTCAGATTTTATAAGTTGTACTATAACATCATATTCTTGTATGGGCCTTATCTTCTATAATGTTTTCTATTCCCTTATAATATCTAGTTTGTTTATAAAGTATATTTGGAAAGTATTGCAACTAGGAAACACTTTTTTGTTTTCATTCCTTAGCATTTCCCATGCAACTGCACTCCATAGTCTTAGTAATCCATAGTCATAATAGGCCTAGCTTAACCCCCCACTTGAATTTTATTTCAAATGTTGGGAATTGCTCCAACTTCATTATGGTATGGACATATATAACATGTAGAAAAGACATTCAGATAGAAAATCAATATAGGAATGCTTGCTTAAATGAAAGTTTCCATCAATAGAGTTAAACCAATTAGACTATAGTATAGTTGACAAGAGAAACATTTGAGGGGTTACATTATAGGGGATAGATTAAACATGAAAACGATGGCATATAAATACTTATAAAACATTGACTATAAAAATATTTGAGCCAAGTATGTTATGTGAGGGAGTGATATGCTAAGTGGTTCCATTTGTGAATTGAAAAAATAGTAAAATAATATAATATATATTTTTATTTAAAGTATGACATTGTTAATAATAGATGTTGGATGTTATTGGAAATTATTGCAAATTTTCTTTTATGAATGTGCAGTTGTAATTGGTTGTAGTATCATCCAATGTATGTCATGGTTGGTTATTGTGCATTTGATTTCCACCCTACATTGATCCTTTTCTTGATGCCATAGATCCTATTATGCTTGTGGTGGATATCAATCCTAAGACAATTATAGGAATGCACTTCCTCCAAGTTGTTATTATCATACCAAAATTGAGCATAAGTGACTATTATTATATATTATCAACATAAATTTGGTTTTATCGATATTGACAATCATGCCCTTACCAGAGCATAAATCCTTGACAATTACTAAATCCATATCTAGATCATCGAGACATATTTCTATAAGAACAATATTTTTCATCATAAAGCAGGATGGTGACAACGTACGCTAATGTTGTGCTAGTGCATCCTACCTCTATTAAACAACCTTCTTGTGTGTGTGTGTGTGTGTGTCTATAAACCAAAAAGAGTAGGGGAGAGGGGGGATCCTTTATTAACTCCTATATTATAATTAATATATCCAAACTTTTTATAATAATCAACCCATAGTTACCTACATCAGCCATTAATTTAATCATTTTTGTCTTATTACCTAGATTCCTAGATTCCATTCTATGCTAGTTTCCTTCTACATGTCCTAGAAGTAAACACATGCTAAAAATAAGTAATGGAGTGCTTGGGAAACATCTTGAAAACCAATTTTAGCATGTCTTATTTATTCCAGATTCTCTAAAGCGCATATCTTCTTTTTATGAAAAGATTCCTTTCTTTATAGCTGATTTAAGGCAAAAGGAAAAGCTAGTCTAGGTGTAACTTCCTTGTTTTTCTTCCATGTCATCCTCCCTCCTTTTCTCCAAATAAAATCATTTATGATTTTTCCTTACATCCCTCTTTATCTTTCCCACTTGACTTAGCAAATTCATGAGCATCTTCATAGATTTGGAAATTGTTTTATGCACCTATGGGGGATTTGACTAGATTTGGTAAGCCTTAATTTTGACTATTTAGAAGGGAATCCTTATGAATTAGAACCTATAATGTAATTATATATTACAGTAGCCTATTACTTCACAAGTTTGGATATTGTACACTTACTCAATACAGATTAGTGTTTTGCTCCAATTCCAGTCTCCTTTGGTGTGAATTTTGCACGTTTGATTAGCAATTTTGTGAGTATTATTGTTCTATCTCTTGGGTTAAATTTCCACATTGTATCAGAGACTTTGTATATCGATTTATTTCATTCCAAATTTTTATTGTAGGTTCGACATCATTTACTAGGAGCGCATTCTATTGACTGGAGGGCACATCTACTAAGCTATGGACCAATCTCAGAAGATCATCTTTACTCCATTTAATTTATTTGAGTAGAAATATGAGATGGAGATATTGTTGAGAGATAAATCTCTCTATAGGGTGACTATGGAAACTGAGGCAGAGCCCAATGCACCTATAGATAAAATTAAATGGCACAATAGGAGGGATGAGGCGTATGGTCTTTTGTGTTTGAGAATTTCAAGAGACCTTCTCTTCCATATTGATGGATGGAAATCACCTAATGAAGTGTGGAAGAAGATTGAATATATTTTTTGAAATACAGATGAGATGAGAGGATATCAAATCAAGAATGAGCTTATCTCCTTAAGTCCCAATAGCTTCAAATCATTGCAACTCTACTTTTCCAAGTTTAAGGCCCTTGTTTTGCAGCTAAAAAATGTGGAATCGAAAAGAAGGAAGATCTACTTTTATTTTCCATACTCACTAAGCTTGGTCATGACTATTCAATGTTTTTTTTTACCTTCCATGCAACCAAGTTGACAACATGATCCTGGAATATTCCTCAGCTTGTAGAGTTCATGGAATCCAGCCTCACACAGGAGCAAGATAAGTTGGTGATGATGGACACCATCAAACCTTCCAAATACCAAGCTTTGGTTGCTAGAGATTCAAGGGTGAATTAAAAAAGAAAGAAAAAAGCTAAAAATCCACCTGAGCAAAAGAGAGACAAGTCAAAGTCTCAAGAGGAGCCTCAAAGCTCCAAGAAGAAATCCCAAAATAAGAAGAATAAAGGAGAAATGAAAAAGTGTGCATACTATAGTAAGGGATGTCATCCTGATAGCTCTTATATGAAGAAGCAAATTGACATCTTGACCCAAATCCTATAGAAGAATAACATCTCCCTTCCTGATAGATCAAATAATAAGGAAGGAGGATCAAATTCAGAAGACAAAGAGAGAGTACATGCCTTGGTTGCTAGCACATCAAGCTCACCTATCTTCATCATAGATTTTGGAGCTTCTAGACATATGGTTTAAACAAAAGTTTCGAAAGGTCCACCAATAGTTTTGGGAGATGACTCTCTCACTGACAGTTTAGGGAAGGGTAGGATTGATCTTGACCATGGTAGTTGCAATAATATGTTGCATGTTCCAGGTCTTGCCTCTAATCTCTTGTCAGTGTATCAGATAACTCATACTAGGTCTCCAAATAAGGTCATATTCACCCCTCATTATGTTGAAATCACTGAGATTTCAAATGGTAAAGTCACAACAAAAGGTGTTGTTTATCACAATTCTAAGGTATACAAGTTTTCCCATTTTCTACTCTACTCAAACCCCTCTGTTCTTTTGATTCACGCTAATGAATAAAGCAATATTTTCCAAGAAATATTTGGCCATGTTAACTACAATTATATTTCTTATTTGAGTGAAAAAGATATGGTCATAGGGTTACCAAAGATCAAGTTTTGTAAGGGTGTCTGTCAAGGTTGTATCCTAGGAAAACACCCAGAGCATAAGTATGAGAAAGCTAGTCATGAGAGAACCTCTTCACCTCTTGAGTTGATGCACAGTGACATTGCCATGTTGATGTATTTGTAACTTTATAATGTATTCACTTGTATATCTTATGTATTGTACCCCGATTTTTTTTCTAGCAAGTATCTATAGTGTAATTGAGTGATGTCATGCCCCGATGTTTTGATCGGGAGATTCAATAATGTAAAAAAGTCATGTAAATTCATTGAGGTTAACCCTACATTATAAGTTGGGGAAATATTCCCCACATTTGTGTCAAGGTTAACCCTCCTTGTTGATCGGAGGGAAAAGTCCCCACAATTGTGGGGCACTAGGGTTATGAGACTCTCCTAGAGATGTCGGCTCTAGTAAGTAATTGCTAAGTAGGGAGACATGTTAAAGTCGACATTAAGTGAAAAAAAAATATATAAATAGAGAGTGAGCCTCTCTATTTATCACACACACACACACTCATTGGGGCACATGAGTGAGAGAGGAGAAGCTCTCTTAAGTGTGAGAGAGAGAACAAGATATGGATATCATCTTTCTATCAAGGCAGAATTCGATTCGAGACATTTTCAGCTTTTGGTGTGGGAAATTAGGGCTTCTTACAGAAGAGTAATTTTTGAGTGAGAATGGAATAGGATTTCTATCCTCATCAAAATAAAAGTTTAGAGACCTAGGTCAAGATTTTTGGTTGGGTGAAACTTCGGGAAAGTTAAACCCTAGTTTGACCCCGAGCTGGAAAACCCCTAAAATACTAAAACTGATAAGTTTTGGTACATTCACTATAGCTTGGGATTGGAGGAGACTTAATAGCTGAAAATTTCAAATTTCGAAAATACAATCCTGAGTTACACTGTGTCCAAACTTCCACCTCAGATTCTGTATATTCTAGGAGATATGATCCCTCCAAGTTAGGGTTCCAACCTCTTCCAGGATTCATCCCTAAACAGGACAGCTATGAAGAATTTATATATCTTGGCATAAAAATGTGCAAATTAAATTTATGAATATTTTCTATAAAGGGCACATACTTTAATTTATTTGGTTCGAGTTTTAGACCCAGAATAGGAAATAGTGACACGTGGAAGTCCATACAACTTCACTATGATGAGCAGTCCTGAAACAGGTCACCTTTGGAAAACAATCATAAGTCCCAACTGGTGAAACCAATTCTGATGAAACCTATGGTTTTGGAGTAGGGATAGTTGAGGCTACCTCAGTGAATTTTTTTAGATATATAGGAGTATTACTTTCTAAGATATCGCAGAAACAGTATCAGGAATTTCTGTAGAAGAAATTGGAGAACTAGGGATTCCTGTTCTGGGAGCTTCCCTCCACTGTTTTCAGCAAAGGAGTACATTGGAAAGATCACCTTGAAGAGGTATATATTTCTATCCAATAATATCTGAAGGATTCCAAGTTTTTAAAATTATGGTTTCTCTGACAAACCCGAGATCAACCAGCTTCAGAACTAGGACAGACACCTCAAATCAGTAAGATCTAATCCTTTGTTATTTTCATTTGAGGTTCTAATTTGAAAGTGATTTGTCACATCAGCTTGATGATAAGCTTGGTGAAGTTGATAAATTACAAGCATGGAAGTATATGATCTCTCTAAATAAAATGAATTGGACACCTACATGAGTAGAGAGGTTCCAGTTCCAGAGGGAGATGAGGCTCAAAGCCTTACACAACAAGAACTTGGTCAAGGCCAAGAAGATCATTGTTGATTCAATCACAGATCACCTTATACCAGAAGTGTCTTCCCTAAAGACACCTAAAGATATGTTTGATTCCTTGACCAATATATTTGAAGCAAAGAACATAAATTAGAAGATTACTTTGAGAAAACAATTGAAAAGTGTAAAGATCCATAATGCAGAGACCATATAGTCATACTTTACAAGGGTCTCTCAAATCAAATAACAACTTGAAGCGGTAGAAGAAGAAGTGGAGAATGAAAAAGTGGTGATAGTCACCTTGAATGGCCTCCGAGGATCATGGGATTCATTCATTCAAGGAATGTGTTCCAGAAGGAAGTGATGACTTTCAATAGACTCTGGGAAGAAGAAGAAGCTCGACTCATAATAAGAGAAGAGAAGATGGGAGCAACTAAAGATCAAGCTCTTACCATTGAAAGAAGATCCCTCAAGCGATGAGGAATATGAAGGACTCAACTCTTGAAGAACCTCTTATCCATCTTATCATTTGGATAAGAAATGATGCTAATATGAATGAAGAATATGATGAAGCTGAAGGCTCAAGAAGGAGGCTACCCACAAAACAAATAAAGATAAGTATTCAATTGTCATTTCATGGTATTGTTTTTGTTATGCATTTGTTTATATTCAGTTGATGTATTATGCATGATGGAATGTTTGCATTAATGATAGTATACTACTAATATGCATGTTATGGGTAAGTAGCTCATGGTGCTATACAACTCTCCATTGCTACTTATCTGGAATGAAACCTCTTTGCTGAAATATTAGATTAGTGCACAATCTCAATCTTGTCCTGGTAGAGATGGAAGGCATATAGAAAGTTTATGTGAGATATGGATGAATGTTGTATTGGCTAAAATAGTTGCATGATCATATATTTATGCATAAGAATTTTCCATTATGAATATGTATTATGAAATGTATCTAACCATACAAATGCATTTTACTTGTAGGAAAGATCGCGTAAAATCATCTACAAGCAAAGAAGGATGAGACTTGTTCCTAAGAACAAGTGACGACAGTTCAATAAAGAATCGAAGATGAAGAATAATATGACGATACTTTCAAAGAAGATATCTCAGACATAGTGTAGTTATGTAATACTGTTGAGTGACATCATTGATGAAGAGCCTTCCAAAAATTAGCTAAGAAGAAAGGGAAGGAGTGTACCAGTTCAAGAAGAATGATGTCTAGGATGCAATATAGAGACCTAAAGAGAAGTTCATAGTTCCATCACATAGTAGATGGAAACATCATGGGATACAAGGAAAGATTCATAGCACGAGGCATAGACTACGAAGAGACATTTGCAACCACTAGAAATACACATGACAGGAAGAATCATGTGTGCAAATGAAAGAAGGCCTTGTACACCCATGGGATAACACATACATGAGCAGCTTGATGAAGACTTGAACCTTTTCTACAAGTTTGAAGATGAAAGTCTATAGAGGATGACAAGCTCACAGATGGGTGCGACAAGAAATTTTGAAAAAAGTTCAATATAGAGGATCTTGGTATCCAATGATCCTAGATGGATGCATAGAATATTAGTAGTAGAGGAAGCTACTTGTCACTTCGGTACATAATGTTTCAATGCATAGAGTACAAAAGATAGAGGAGGAATGGTGCTTCACTTCAGAGGGAGTGACTGTAGAAGATGTTGAGGTTCGACATGGTATGATAGGATGGATAGATTATTGATGACTCTAGGATTTACTGAGAGTAAAGAGGATTCCAACCTTTGCTTCAAGGTTGAAGGCAGAAGACCAGTGATGCTCCTGTTATATGCCAATGACTTGTTCCTGACATAAAAGATGAACACATTAAATTTGCAAGAAGAAGACTTGCTGCCGAGTTCGAGATAAAGGACTTCGGGATGATGCACTATGTTCTATGAATGGAGGTGTGGACAAGGGAAGTATGCAGTAGAGATCCTAAACAGGTTTAGGATGATGGACTGCAAGGCCATGACCACACCTATGGCATTAAACCTGAATCTATTGAGTGTTGCTTCATCAGAGTCGGTTGATGCTAGGATGTATCGCCAGATGATTTATTCCTTGATGTACCTAACAAATACGAGACTAGATATTTTCTTTGCTGTGAACACATTGAGACATGTTCACCTGATGGTTGAAAAGCATGAAGTGAGGTACCTAAAGGGTATATTTGATTATGGGCTCAAGTATGAGGTGAATCAGAAGATTAACTTGGAGGGTTATGAGGATTCGTATTGGGCAGGAAGTGCCATTGATAGGAAGAGCACTTCGAGATGCTGCTTCAGTATGGGATCAGGTGTGATCTCTTGGTTTAGTAGGAAATAGTCCTGTGTGCCACTGAGTACAACTAAAGTAGAGTATGTCATAGCTTGTTTAGCTAGTTTCTAGGCAGTGTGGCTAAGAAAGATACTGTCTGATTTATTTGATCTCCAATTGGATTCTACTTGTATATATTGCGACAACTAGAGTTGTGTGAAGTTGTTAGTGAACCTGGTGTTCCATGATAAGTCGAAACATATCAAGATCAAGTATCACTATATTAGGGATATGGTGCAGAGAGGAGTAGTGAATCTCCAGTATGTTGCAATGGAAAACCGATAGCTGATGTGTTGACGAATCCATTGGCCAGACTGAAGTTTGAGTACTTCAGGGAGAAGCTTGGTGTTCTTCAAATCGAGGTTCCCTCCAAGGGGAAATGATGAGTCTGAGAGCCATTCTGAAATGGTGAGAGGATTAGTTTCTTTCCATTGTTAGATGTAAGGGTTGATCCATTCTGTCATGGTGAGAGGATTGGCTCCTTCCATGTCAGATGTGAGTGTTGAGCCATTCTGATGTGACTGTAGGATTGGTTCCTACATGATCAGATATAAGTATTGAATGCCATTCTTGGAATGGAGTCACCTGTTCAGTTAACAAGAATACTCAGCTTGGTGCTAAGATTCCATTCTCTGGGAGAATGGAGGCACCTAGTCAGTTACCAGGAATACTCAGTCTAGGACTGAGGGCCATTCTGATATGACTATTGGATGTAGTCTCACATGATCAGATATAAGTGCAGGGTCATTCTGATGTGATTGAGGGATGTGTTCCCACTAGATCATATATAAGGGTTGATTCCATTATCTAGGAGAATGGAGGCACCTGTTCAGTTACTAGGAATCCTTAGTTTGGGACTGAGAGCCCTTCTGATGCAGTGTGTTTGAACATGGTCGGATGTAAGTGGAATGCCCTTTTTATGTGGTGTGTTCACAAATGGTCAGATGTAAGTGTAGATCCCTTTCGATGTGGTGTGTTCCCACATGGTCATATGTAAGTGCAAAGCCCTTCCAATGCAGTGTGTTCACACATGGTCAGATATAAGTGCTGAGCCATTCTAGTGCGATGTGTTTACACATGGTCAAATGTGAGTGTTGGGTGTGCCTTTCTGACAAGATGAGGTCAGATGTAAGAGCTAGGAGGGCCATTCTGACTTAGGGTTAGATATAAGCTCTGAAGAAGACCTACATGGAGGATAGGCCTACAACCAACATGAAAAAAGGCTGGCTCTATAGAACTTCCTATGATAAGAAGAATGAAGATATAACACCATTTGATTGAGACAGTAGAAGCAATAATGATGATGATGATTCAGTGATGATAAAGCTTTGATGATGATTTAGATCAAGTGATGATCCAGACTTGATGATGATCCAACATTGACGATCCAGATCAAGTAATGATCCAGCAGTGACGATCCATATCAAGTGATGATCCAGACTTGATGATGATCCAATAGTGATGGTCCAGAATGGATGAAGATGAATTAACAATAAAGATGATGAAGATGATGAAGATGACTTGACAATGAATATGAATTGAATATGAAGACGAAATGAAGACAAAGATGACTTGATGATGATCCAAATGATACAGAGAAGAATGCTTGTGCAGATAAATTGTGTCGAGAGATTACCTTCCTAGTTAAGAGGGAGTGTTGATGTATTTATAACTTCGAAATGTATTCACTTGTATATCTTATGTATTGTACCCCGATGTTTATTTCGAGAAGTATCTATAATTTAATTGAGTCATGTCATGCCCCGATGTTCTGATCAGGAGATTCAATAATGTAAACAAGTCATGTGAAGTCATTGAGGTTAACCCTCCATTGTAAGTCAGGGAAATATTCCCCACATTTGTATCAAGGTTAACCCTCCTTCTTGATCAGAGGGAAAAGTCCCCACAGTTGTGGGGCACTAGGGTTATTAGACTCTCCTAGAGATGTCAGCTCTAGTAAGTAATTGTTAAGTAGGAATGACATGTTAAAGTGGACATTAAGTGAATGAAAGAATATAAATAGAGAGTGAGCCTCTCTATTTATCACACACACACTCACTCATTGGGGCGCATGAGGGAGAGAGGAGAAGCTATCTCAAGTGTGTGAGAGAGAACAAGTTGTGGAGATCATCTTTTCTATTTTTGGGTTTTACTATTGCCATTGGTGCTCATTCTATCTCTAAGGAAGTTGCGGGGTTTTCTCCTTTATGGTTTCCCTGAGGAAAATTCTTTGTGTCTCTTGTATCTTGTGTTTATTGCTGTGCATGTTATTCTCTTAGATAAGATCCTAAGAGAATTCTAGCCTGTATGATAAAAATTTAACATGATGGTCCATTCCCTCATATGTCCATATGTCAAGACAAATATGCACTCACCTTCATAGATGAATTTTCTAGGTATTGTTGGGTTCACTTCCTAAAGCATAAGTCTGAAGGTCTTGACCTTCTCAAAGTATTTAGAGCCTTGGTTGAAAACCATCATGGGAGAAAACTCAAGATCCTCAAATCTAACAATGGTGGTGATTATGTCAAGTTTGAGTTCATTCAGTATTGTAAAGAAGCAGGTATTTATATGTAACATTCGATCCCTTACACACCACAACAAAATGGTGTTGCTGAGAGAAAGAACAGATCAATGAAGGAGATGGTAATCTACATGATGGAGGCTAAGACTTTGCCACCAAATTTATGGGCCGAAACTAAGAACTGTGCATCCTACATCTAGAATAGGGTTCCTCGTAAGCAAATTTATGGTATGACTCCTTTCGAATCTTGGAGTGGGCACAAGCCAGATGTGACCCACTTCAGGATTTTTGGCTCAAAGGCTTGGGCTAGAATTCCAACTAAAAAGAGGAAGGATTTGCAACCCAAAAGCCAAGAGTGCCTATTTTTTGGGTATTCTGAAGATTCAAAAGGGTACAAGCTTATCAAATTTAGCACTAATAAATCTTTCATTGAAAGAAGTGTTCACATACAAGAAGATCCTTTAGCAATAGTTGAAGTTGGAGAGTCCTCTTCATCACCAGAACCATTGCTTATAAGTGAAGATACTAAAGAGTTTGTTGATTCTGATATGTCTGATAATGACGAGTTGATTGTAGATCCTAAAAATCCTACAAGACCAAAATGGGAAACAAAGACCTTTCCTGTAGCTGAGGAACTAAATGGAAATCCTAATGACACTAGGAGGACTAAATCTCAATTTGAGAGTCCCCTTTGTGTGAAAGATCCTCTATTTGATGAGAAGTGCTATCTGATGGTTGAATTAGATCCATAGAAATATGAAGATGCAGCACATGATCCAAGATGGAAAATGTTACAGCTGATTTTACCACACATGGTTAATCACACTTTTATGGCCTTCCCTGTCCCTCTGCAGAATATTTGGACCCCGTAGACGATTATTGTACCTTCTATGTTTCCAAGATCATCCCAAAAAATAGCTATTATTTGCTATACGTGACTTTTAATCCCTCTGTCACATATATACACAGATATTACCCTTAAACCAGTGTACATTGGGATGTGTGCATAAGTCCAAATACTTTTGGAGTTTTCCTTGATGTGGATCTGAGTCACTTGTCTCTCAGCCTTCCATATGGCTCGAGATATTTTGGATTTGACCTTCCATTACCCCATTGAAGCACTATATAAGGAACCCCTTGGAGACATTGAAGAAGAGGAATTGAAGAGAAAGAAAACTGTAGTCCATTGTTGTCATAGTTTGCTTATACATGAGTTTGCATCCCTTTGTCCCTTGGAGCACTTTGTGTTCTTCCCAAGCTTTCCTTTGCTTGTGAGCTTGATATTGAGAGATGGAGGATTGAGGTGGTGGAGGCCCAGGTGGAGGACTGAGTTTATCCGGTTCGTAGACGTGCCGACAGAGGTTATCACTTATGTAATCTCTGATTTTATTAATAGAAATATATTTTCCTGTCCAATGATGTACATTTAAATGAATGTTGAATCCATGGATGCATTTAATTGCTTATGCATTATTGATTATATATTCTAGAGTAGGCCTAACAGTATATTATATATCATTCTTTCCTTGTTTACTATTTTTGAGAGTAAATTGAAACACAAGCGGATTGGAAAAAGCTCAACGGGAATCTACTTGAACCGTCTAGAATAAGGTATGTTTCGAGATCCTTTAGTGTTAGATGTTTTGTTTCTCTTGCATATTGGGAAGGGATTGATTTCCACAATTTCTCTATATGTTGTGGTACACCCCAAGCCATTGGAAGTTTTCTCCATAAAATAATTGGAGACCATACTCGGGAGGTTCGTAGTTGTTTTTCTTTGGGGGTTTTTGCATTCATTGTGCTTGTATTGCTATGATTTATTTTTTTCTATGTCAGGTCTGGGGGCATGATTTCCCAGTAGTGTCCTATAGGAGTAAAATTTTCCTCAACTTGTCCATTTACCTTATTTTTCTCTCGTTTTCTTCCTATACGCGGGTTTTGCTTTCAGAGTCACGTATGTACACAGGTTTACTGAGAACAGTCACGTATGCCTGATTTTTTTCTTTTTTGGGAAGATTAAGTGTTGCTGGGTGTGTTTGGATGATTTTTGAGTCTTCTTTGATGCTTATGGAGTCTATATCTCCCCTTTGTTTCTGACCAGAGACTCTTTTTTATTTGATTTTTGAAAATGTTCTTGTCATTTCATTTTATATTTTTTGTTTTGAGATTAGTGCATTAGGTCTCTTTTACCTTAGTACTTTGCTTGGCCGCTATCTGTAAGTGGTTGCATACTTTGAGGGTGGTAGAGTCATATGATTGCTTTTTATCTCAATTAATTCAAAAATACAATTTTTTTTTCTTATTGCATAGTTATGCATTCTTTGCATTAGTCTTGTTCTCCTCCTTCTTGTTCTCCAATTACTACCGCATCATTGATATTCTTTTATTTTGGCCACATGGTACATGGTACATAAGTGTCATATACAAAATTGGGGCTTCTGAGCCACCAAGACATAGTACATGATCATACAAAAATGAATACATCCAGGTCTCTAATCCTGAGGTGGATGGGGATTCTAATCATGATAACACACTACGGATCTAGCTAGCTGTCTAAATAGTCGAACCCATGCTCACGATACAACAACCACCTGGTGCTGCATGGCCTCAAGAAAGTCCTCGACTTACACCGTGGGTACCCTGTGTGTCAAATGAACAAAGTTCATGTGGATGCTTTGGGGAATCTGCACCCATAATATCATCTCCTATTCCCCTCTGTCAATGATGAGGGAATCCGTCTGGCCATCATGGTCCTATATCTGCATATACATGACAGATATTCACTATGTGTCGTCACACCAAAAACATGTCTTTTGAGTCAATATATCAAAAAACACAAAATAAATAAATAATTCAAAACTTAAAAAGTGGGTTTGGGATTCTTTACCTATGTCACCATAAGATGTTCCTAGTGGTAGGGGCATATCTTAGTCTCCATAGAAGTCTATCCCTGCATAGGGGTAGTCATCTATGGTGAGGATCTGTCTCCACCACCATGGAAATAAATCTGCTGGGTAGGGGTTAGCCACCCTACCTCCACCCAGTTTGCGCATGTAATTTGCCCAGCATCATTGGGATGGATCCCAGACTCCATGTGGAGTAATGTGAACCCTAGGGCTTAACCTTGGCACCTGTTTAAAGAAAAATGTGCTTAGTATACTACCAAACGCAAAGTTTTGCACCCTTCCCATCTTGCAGCCACTGAGCTGTTGTTTCATGTTGCTCAGCAGTGTAGTACTCCACTCATACACTGTAGGTCACATGCGCTCTATCGCATAGAAAATCATTGGCCATGATTTTATATTTTTAAAATTAAGCTAGCATATCATCAGGATCTTTAATTGAGAGAACAACAAGCACAACAATCAAACACAAGAGACAATGAACACAATGTTTTTCCTCAGGGAAACCATAAATGCAAAAAACCCCGCAACTTCCTCAGAGATAGAATCAACACCAAAAGTGAAACCCAAAAATAGTAAGATGATCTCTCGACAATAGTAACCTTTTTCTTCCTTGCCCCAGTGTCTTTCTCTTCCTCAGCTATGTGCTAGAACTGAATGTGAGTGAGTGTGAGATAAATAGAGAGGCTAGCTCTCTATTTATACTAACTCCTGACTTGACTAAACCCAACTAGGGATGAATTCACTAGGTGAGTCTAATAACCCTAGTGCCTCGAAACTGTGGGGACTTTAACCCTTAGACAATAGGAGGGTTACCCACCTTGACTTGACATGACTTGTTTACATTNTTCCAAATACATCCTGGAATAAACATCGGGTTACAATACATAAGAAACACAAGTGAATACATTCTAAAGTTACAATTACATCAACACCTGAGTCCTAGTGGAGTGAATCCAACCCTACAATCCTGCCTAGTGCCAAAACTATGGCCTTCATCCCTAGAATATGAATAGAGTTTGTTGGGATTTGACTCCCAACCTTTTCATCTCTGGATAGTACACAGTTATGTACTCATCTATGGCTAGCCCACCTCCTGGCCCACGAGAGTGGAGGTTCACCATCTCCCCTTGTTGAGACAAACCTGTGATGAAGTATATGTACTTAACCTCAATGTTGAGTGACATCCCATCTATCTAATATGTTTCTGACTCTGGATCCCAATAGTCTACCAGTAGCTGGAGTTGTCTTGGTTTGGCCCTCAAGCTATCAAGACACCAAAACTTATATAATCTACATGCCCGTAATGCTTGTTGATCCATGAGATCACCTTGCATAGCCTCCTCAACATCACCATGCTCTCTTTCTCTCCACTATAGTACCATCTTGCACAAAAACCAAGTTTTTTTTATCAAGCTTTACCCTTTAAAACCTTTTTTGTGTCCCTATACGTGACTGTTTTAAAAACAGTCGTGTATGTACGCAGATTTTAGTGAATTTTCCATGTATGGCAAGCCCTATACACTGAAAAAATCTTGATTTCCACATGGGTCGAAATGCATAAGTTTGGATGGCTCAAAAAATTTAATAGCCCATGAAATTTGAAAAATTTGCATCAAAATGAAAGGGAGGAGCATGAGAATCTACTTGGATCAAATGGGGAGGGATTCTACTGAACAATGCTCCCGGAGTTTGCTTCTGAAGTTCTAAGCTCAAATGCACTATGTTGGGTAAAAATTTCAAATGGTATGAAATTTTTAAAAATTTTCACTATTTTTAGAAAAAATTTGAAATTCTTACCCACTTTCTATAGTTTTTGACCGTTTCTAACCTTTTTTGGCCATTTGAAGTAATTTGATGTTGTAGGAATCCATTCTGAGTACGATTTTGACTATGGCTTTGATCCATTCATGCTTATTGTAGGTATTATGTCTAAACTAGCATATAGGTTAGGTTTCACATCCATTTGCATTTTTCATAACATAATGACCATTTCATTTTATCCTTAGGTACAAACCCATTCCATCTTGTCATGGAAATTTCTTGCTGCTTTTAGAAGTGACATGTTGTGAATGGTAGAGTTTTACCATACATGGGTACCGTAGTTAGATCTTGTTTTGCATTTGGTTCCCATGCCGAAATTGCTTCTTTAGGGTGTGGGAGTCCTTTGAGTAGTACCTCCATGACTTTGAGAAATAGGTTCATACTCCTCTTGAACTTTATGTTGGCCATTTCCCTGGGACTCTCTTGTATATGTCAAGTTGTAATTGCATTATCATGAGTTTGCTTGCCTTATTGAGCCTTATGTCGGCTTCCCTGACTTTCATTATCATCCACATAGCTTGATCTTGTCTCATGTCTAGCCAAGCAAATCCTTTTTATATATCTTTTGCAGCTTGATTCCCCATTTTTTTACAGGGAGGGGATTTTCCCCCGAATTTTGTTATCCTGCACATGTTTCCTTGCATTGAGCATAGGTATGTTTCACTACTTGGAACTAGTTTGTTTTCTCCTTAACACTCGTCTCCTCCTAGACTTGTAACTATAAAGAACTTTTATTCTTTTTCAAGATTTTCAAAATATCTAAAAAAGTCCAAAAAAATTAAAAAACCAAAAAACCGGACATGAAAAGATGTTATCTTTGGAAGCAGTCGAGTCGTTTCACCTTCAAATAGAGCACTATATATCACATCCATTGGTTGGGTTAATAGTTTGAATTTAGGAGCTATACTCGTTTCTTTGATTTTACCTCCATCGGCTGGTTAAGCTTCCAGTCCCTATGGATCCTCTGTTGATGCCTTCTGTGTCGCAGAGATGTCCTAGTTTTTTATATTGAGTCTATGTTGCCTCCATTCAGTCACCATTCACCTTTATGCTCTTGTTCAAAGGAAGTTGAAACATGAGTTGGCCATTCCTCAGTTATCTTGACTTTGCATGTCATCCATTCTCGATACTGTTACTGGTTCATGCACATATTGATTGTGTCCTTCCACATTATACAGCGTTGCTGAGTACCTCGTGTTGGTTGATGGGGGATGCCTTAATGCCATCCTTCCAACGGATTACATCCCATCGAATTTAGATCATTTATTCTGGGATAGGAGTCTAGAGTCATTTGAGTTCCTTGAGACTTATAGTCATCAGTGGTAGGTTCTCTCGCCATCAACAGTTTGGGGAATACATCAATGTCCCCTGATCGATGGATTATTTCAAGTGTTCAACCTCAACACATCTATTCACACTTGTTATATTGCATTATAGTACCTTGATTCCCATTTTCATTATCGGTGGGTGATCTCATGTCTATTAACGGTATACATTAATGACCAGTAATCAGATGATGGACTACTATGTTCAACCTCAACAACTCTATTCACATAGTAGAACATGTACTCATAGACGTTTGTGTAGAAGACTTTCTAGATTGGTGGCATTCCACATATGCTACTTCCTTGATCGTGCCAATGTTCATGAGCTTCCAGCTCTCATGACTTGATTCCAGTGTATGTCAGATATCTTCAATCTTGATCCGTTGTATATCTTCAACTTTCATGGATATATTGATCCTTTGTATATCTTCATCATGAAGATTCTGATCTATTGTATATTGTACATGGCAATGACCACACATGTCACATTTTGTATATCATGCCTATTCATGGCCATTGTACTCTTATGTATCTCGGAATGCTATATGTATTTGCAGTCATATGAAGAGATTGATTATTGTACTATACTGATGGATGGCTGGTTCTTCCACTTGGTTCTTCATCACTCCACTTTTGGGATGGATTTATATTGTATTTCTGCTTTCATGTTAGCCCTATGAACTCACACATTAGGGGACATCTGTTATAGCTGATTTTACCACACATGGTTGATCACACTTTTATGGCATTCCCTGTCCCTCTATAGACTCTTTGGACCCCATGGACCATTATTGTAACTTTGATGTTTCCAAGGTCATCCCTAGAAACACCTATTATTTGTTGTACGTGACTTTAATCCCTTTCTCGCGTATATACGTAGATATTACCCTTAAACCCGTGTACATCGGGATGTGTGCATAAGCCCAAATATTTTTGGAGTTTTCCTTGATGTGGATCCAAGTCACTTGTCTCTTGTCCTTCTATATGCCTCTAGATCACTTGGATTTGACCTTCCATGACCCCATTGAAGCACTATATAAGGAACCCCTTAGATACATTGAATAAGAGGAACTGAAGAGCAAGAAAACTATAGTCGATTGTTGTCGTAGCTTTCTTATACTCGAGTCTGCATCCCTTTCTCCCTTGGAGAACTTTATGTTCTTCCCAAGCTTGCATTTGCTTGTGAGCTTGCTATTGAGAGATGGAGGATTGAGGTGGTGGAAGCCCAGGTGGAGGACTCAATTTATCTGGTTCGCAGGTGTGCCAACAGAGGTTATCACTTATGTAATCTATAATTTTATAATAGAAATATCTTTTCTTGTCCAATGATGTGCATTTAAATGAATATTCAATCCATGGATGTGTTTAATTTCTTATGCATTATTGATTATATATGCTAGAGTAGTCCTTACACTATATTATATAGAATGCTTGCCTTTTTTACTGTTGTTTAGAGTAAATTTATAACGCAAGCGAGATTGGGAAAAACTCAATGGGGATCTACTTTAACTATCTGGAATAAGGTATGCTTCAAGATCCTTTAGTGTTAGATGTTTTATTTCTGTTGCATATTGGGAAGGGATTTATTTCTGTGGTTTCTCTATTTGTTTTGGTACACCCCAATCCATAGAAATTTTTCTCCGTAACAACAAACATCCATGAAAGAAGAATTCAGCTCATTCCAAAAGAACAACACTTGGGAACTGGTTGATCTTCCCCCACGGAGGAAGCTAGTTCAATGTAAGTGGGTTTTCAAGACCAAGTTTGCTACTAATGGTTCACCTTTGAAATATAAGGCAATATTGGTAGCCAAGGGATACTCACAAGTACCTGGTATTGACTACAATGAAGCCTTTACACCAGTGGAAAATATGGACTCCATAAGGATAGCTCTATCCATTGCAGCTTCAAAGTAGTGGGAAGTACATAAAATTGATGTGAAGTGTGCTTTCCTAAATGGAGATCTCACTAAATAGATTTACATGCAGCAACCTGAAGGGTTTTTTTCTAATCCATCTTTAGTGTGCAGGTTAAAGAAATCGTTGTATGGGGTCATGCAAGCCCCTAGGGCTTGGTATGCCAAGATTGATGGCTTTCTGTTGTCATAGAGTTTTTTTCAATGAAAGTATGATACTAATGTCTATTTGAAGCTGATTCATGGTTATTTGATGATTATTTTATTTTATGTGACTGACCTGCTGATTATAGGAAGTTCAAAGAAAGAGATGGTCTCCTTGAAGGATGCAATGCATCATGCATTTTCTATGACATATTTGGTATTGTTGAGCCAATTCTTGTGTCTAAAAATTGCTCAATCCCAACATGCAATCAAAGTATATCAGTCCAATTATGCTTCATATTTTCTCATCAAGTTCAACATGAAATATTGCAATCCAATCAAGACTCCTTTCCTTTTAGGAGTTAAGATTGAAGAAGTAGGTTCTTCTCCTATGGTAAATAATACACTGTATAGGAAGTTGATTGGGTGTTTGCTTTATCTTACACACAATCGACCTGATTTATCTTATGCAGTTAGTGTGGCTTTGAGATACATGGATCAGCCTCATGAGATCCACTGGAGAGTAGCCAAGAGGATCCTAAACTTTGTTCAAGGAACAAGAACTCATGAGATCTTCTATAAAGCAAAATCTGATCTTGATTTGATTGGATTTACTGACAGTGATTGGGAAGGTGACAACATAGATCAAAAGTATACATAATCATATGTGTTAATGCTTGTAGAAGGACCAATAATCAATTCAAGCAAGAAGCAAAGTGCCATAACGCTCTCATCTATAGAAGCAGAGTATAGACGAGTTGTAAATGTAGCAACTCAATGTTTGTGGTTGTAGGGGATACTTGGAGAATGTGGCTTCGAATCAGAGTTTTAAACTATTATCTACTATTATAATTAGAGCACCATTCAAATCTACAAGGATCTATTTCAGAAACAGCGAACCAAGGACATTGAGATCCATATGCACTACATCATACATCTTGTGCATGATGGTACCATTGTTCTACTCTTATGTGCATCTTCAGAACAAGTAGTAGACATCTTCACCAAAGTATTTTATGAGAAGAACTTCAGCAATCTCAAAACACTGGTAGGAATTGCTGATCATGCTGTGAAGCATGATTGATGACAAGATTTCCAAATTTTGTTTTTCCTGTCTGTGTTTAAGGGAGGATTTTCCAATTGGTGTTTTTCCTCTTTCCTTCATTGTATGGACAAGCAATATGTAATGGGTGACTAAGCCTTGTTTCTAGGCCCTATAGTTCTCTTTATTTACTCATAGTGCTAGGATTAAGGGGGGGTGTTAGAATAATCAACCCATAGTTACCTACATTAGACATTAATTCAATCATTTTTGTCTTATTACCTAGATTCCTAGATTCCATTCTATGCTAGTTACCTTCTACATGTCCTAGAAGTCAATAAATTCTAAAACTTAGTCATGGAGCACTTGGAAAACATCCTGGAAACCAATTTCAGCATGTCTTCTTTATTCCATATTCTCTAAAGTACATATCTTCTAATTATGAAAAGATGCCTTGCTTTATAACTGATTTAAGGCAAAAGGAAAAGCTAGTATAGGTGTAACTGCCTTGTTTTTTTCCCACATCATCCTCCCTCCTTTTATCAAAATAAAAGAATGTATGAGTTTTCTTTCCATCCCTATTTATCTTTCCCACTCGAATTAACAAATTAGTGATCATCTTCATAGATTGGAAATTGCTTTTTGCACCTATGGGGTATTTGACTAGATTTGGTAAGCCTGCTTTTTGACTATTTCGAATGGTATCCTTATGCATTAAAAACTCTCATGTAATTATATATTAAAAAATACTATTACTTCACAAGGTTGGCTATTGTACAATTACTCAATACACATTAGTGTTTTTCTCCAATTTTAGTCTCCTTTGGTGTGAATTTTGCATGTTTGATTAGCAATTTTGTGAGTGTTATTGTTCTATCTCTTGTGTCCAATTTCCACAAAACCAACCCCCAATTTTTTTAAATTTGGAAATGGAATTCTTGTACAAACTTATTGCAATGAATCTCAACTCGAAAAAACCTTTAACTCTTGTAATGTTTTTTGCAAGTTATTTATAGGAATTGTATCAAAGTAGATTGAGTTTGTTATTGCGAAATTATTCCACAATAATCCTGGGAGTAATGCAGTGCTCTATGGTGGAGTGGAACCTTCTAATACCATATTTTTTTTAGACATTTTACCTTGAATTTCGATCCATATGTTGATCTTATTGTCCAAAATAATACCATATAACTTTCCTAAGAGAGGGATAATAATAAGGTTTCTATAGTTAAAGGGATTAATTTATCATTGATTTTAAAGATGAGTACAATAATGCTTTGAGTCCAACGTTTAGGTAAGACTTTCATGACTGCTAAATTGAAGATATTTTGGATGTGAGTGTTGAGGATAGAGCCCCATATTTTTAGGATTTATTCTTGGTAGCCTTTGATTCCTTGATCTTTCACATTCATGAGGCACTTAACCCACAAACCTATACCTTCTAAAGAAAAACTTCATTCTCCAGCAAAAGGGGCTGGATGTTGTCAATGACATCATGTAGTTTGAAAAGATTCTCAATATAGGAATTCTATTCCTTCAATATAATTATATTATTCTCTTTAGTTTTGTGATTTAGAATTTGTCTCCAAAATTTCTTAGGATCCATCCTAGAGTGGTGAAAAAAATTCTAGTTATTATTTATATAGGTCATTTTTTAATGATGAATTTGTACCTATTTATCATGTCAAATTTTACTACTCATCGATAACTTCATTTATTTAACTTATTGAGTTTTTACACTCTTTGTCATACCAAGGGTTGGTAGTTATATTTATATATTTGTATCACACATCGATAGAGAACTTGTTAATGAAAGTGAAGAGGGTTGTAGAGAAATTATGATAAAGGTCTTTTGCATTGCCTCTACTAGAGAGAGGAAACATATTATTATTTAAATCATTTCAAAAATCATCATATTAACTTTTGTTGAGGATTAAGTATTTTTTAATGTGAGAATTTGTTTATATTGGACTACAATTCATAACAATGTTGATAGTTACAATTAAAGGGCTACGATCCCAGTCACGATCATTGTAATTTAAAATATTGAAATTTATTATTTGATTGATTAAAGGGATATGGAAAATGAAATATTCAATCACAAGAATGCATGTCATTTGAATAGAATTAAGCCATTTGTGAAGAATGTTTCAAATACTTAGATATTGAGAATTATAGACCTTTATTAGCCCAAATCCAAACAAAATATTGGCTAAAAATTCAAAACTTGTTTTGTAGTTGCTGGCTAAAGCAAGGTCTTCATATAACTATACATGATTATGGTTTAAGCAAAACTATAATAAAAATATCTAATTAGTGACTATGTGACCAAAAACGTTAGCCATGAAATTTTTTATTTGTTAAATACTACCAAATTAAAGTAATTTTAAGTGACACAACTAAAAATGACTACCATAAACTAAAGGATTCTTATTTCAAATGAAATGGTGTAGTGGGGTTTTGTGATATTCATTTTGTTAACACTCCATTTTTGACAGTTGATCTAAGGGCCTGACAGGAGTTCGATGAGGGTCCCATTCCCTTGAACTTCATGTGAACACCCCTTCAAAGAAGAAAATGGTCAGTGTGCTGAAGGCATTGAGCAGAACTTGAAACCGAAGGCTGAGATTGATCGGAGGTGGATTAATTGCTCCAAACCATTTTGTGTGAGCGGACACACTCGACCAAAGCCTCCTTTCCAGATTGTGAAATGTGTTAAAGGTCAGAAATATTCTATGATCAAGATGAGATCTGAGTCAAATCTACGCCCTCGATCAATTTCGCATGCCATACCTATGTGGGTGAAGCCACAACTTCAAATCATGAAAGAGGGGTAGAGGTCACGAAGATCAATAGCCACGATAAGAAAGGAAGAGAATTATATATAAATAAAAGTTTTATAAAGGCGGATTACAAGTTTAAGTTATAACAGAAATATTTTATATTTTTATAAAAACAAAATTTGTTTTTATAAGAATATTAAACAAAATTCTTTATAAAACAAAAAGTGTTGGCCTAAAAGCCCATCTCCAAGAACCATGATTTATATTCCTTTATTAAGGAGGTATGATGTCACTTTGTCTCTTCACATAAACTCAAATTGGGTTCGCACACCAACTTGCCAATTTTGCAGCAAAATTAAACATAGATCAATGGCTCATATCAAACTCATTCACATCCAACGGCCAAGAGAAATTTCACATTGTGAAGTTGCACGGAGAAATTCAATTTTTGAATTTGAGAAATGATGTTAAATGGTAGATAAGTTTTGACGGTCAGATTGGAAGGTGAGGAAAATCCACAGGTAAAACAAATTTCGCATTGTCAACTAGCAAGGAGAAATGAAGTTTTACAATTCACGAAATTGGCTATGGCCAAAATGTTTTGATGACTTGAGTTTTACCAAAATCCCAATCCATGGTGTATGATCATTTCGTATTGTGAACTTGCATGAGGTAAGTGAACTTTTCAGTCAGTGAAATTTTGTATTGGGATTCAGTTAAAACATGTGTTGTTGCAGCATCAAGTCGCCCAACAAATCAATAGTGTAAAAACGTTTTTGCTTGGGAGAAGTATTGCTTGTTTAAAATTGCATGGATGTAAATGAATTTTATGCTACAAGTGGTTGAGCCAATGAAGCTTACACTAAATTCTAGAATGGTGCAGAAATTCCAGAAATTTAAATCTACAAATGAAGGATTCAGCATTAAGAACATCCAGACAAACACACTATCTAAATTAAAGCAATAGAGCATGGTTGTTTTTTAGGAAAATGATTGTTTTGGTCATTCTTTTAAATCAATTGTTCCTTTTGAACCAAGATGATTTTTCAGAAACAAAGAGAGGGTTTTCTTTGAAACACACCTATCTACAATAACCTCTCTCAGTTTTTACCCAGGTGTTGTGGATTGAGATAATCAAAGTCATCTTCAGAAATCTAATTTCCATATTTTTAAATGACTATTTTAGTCAGTTATTTCAATCAATTGTTTCCAGAAAACCATAAAGAATTTTCCAAAATTGAATGTGTTTTATCTTAAGAACAGGACCATGTTCAATAACCTCTCTTAGTTTTTACCCTGGTCATATGGTTTAGGAGAAACAAAGTGAGTTCTACATGTCATTTTTAGGTTTTCCAAAGGACTGTTTCAAACATCACATTCAAAGAATTGTTTCAGCCAAATGGAGTTGAATTTCAGGAAATTGAGAGAGGTTTTTATTCCTAACAGGCCTATATACAAAAACCTCCTTCATATTTTACACATGTATCACAGGACGAGAGAATTTAAAATATCTTCATAGGGAATTTTTCCAAAAAATTACAGTTTTATTGTCTGAGTCATCAATTTCAAAATCTGATCCTGAGGAGCTCACCCTGAATCAAAGGGAAATAAGACATGGGATTTGTTGGTAACATGGCCTAATACAAAAACCTATTTCAATTTTTGTACAGATTTCACCATCCGGGATATGCAGGAGGGGATTTAATCTTATTTTTATAGTAGTCCTCATTTTATTTTTTGTCTTATGTGAATCATGGTGTGGAGGCCACATCTGGAGTTTGTTAGAGGATGTCCATATAATTGTAACAAATTTTTATTCCCAAATGTCGTTCTAGGAAGTCCAAAATGCTATAAATATACCTCCTAAAGAAGGAGAAAATGGTTGAAACCATTGTAATTTTGTTGTGTGTGTTTTTTAAGAGAATTTTAATATAATTGCAGAGCCGAGGTCAGCGTTTTCATACAGGGATTCATGTGTTGTTTTCACTTACAGTCTGTTATCTCCTTTTTTATGTGAATTTTTTTTCCAGTTTATCTCTCCCATTTTTTTTCTTTCATATCTGAGACTTAGGGTATAACAGCTCGGAATTCATACTTGCTATGCTCCGTCTGTTGTTTCAGGTATTCACCAAAGCTCTCTTCTAAATTTGATACGGAATTCATTATTTGCAATGCTCTGTGTTGATGGCTTGTTAATGTTCCTCCTTTCCACCACACAATTATGAATCGACTGTGATCAAGTGCCTACCTTGCCCCTATGTTGAAATCGCTTGAGTTAAGTTCTAATTATTTTTGTTATATATCTTGACTCCATCTCCCAATGGTGTTGTGTTTTGTTTCAACCAATTTTACAAACAATTTATAGTTTAATTTGTATATATATCTGGCATTGTTAACATTTGGTGAGAGATCCCTCTCGGAAGAGTAGAAGGATAGTTCTCTCTTCGAAAGTGGTTCTGTTGTTACCTGGGAGTGGGCCTTCCGCAACCTTTGGGCTCAATTTTGGTGCTAACAAACTGGCGTTATTTCTAGGGACGAGATTGAATATCATCCCTAGGAAGAACGACAAATATTTAAAGGATAAATACTTTCTGTGGGAAAACAGATATTCTTACATGTGAAAAGGGTTGTATCATTTTCCGTGGAGACTCCACTAAAATATTCTCGAAAGTGACTCCACTTGGGAGATTGGTGGTGAGAAAGATAAATACGGGGAGAGGTCTCAAATATTCCATGGATTTTAACGAAGGGTTTAGGTCTGATTGTTGATGGTGAACAATAGTCATACATCAAGAAGTTCATGTCTCTTTTCACCCAGTGACTCCATCTACGAAGGATCCATTCTTCATAATGTTCTATGGTGTCTCCACTATCAAACGGGGTTGCGAAGGTTTGAGGAGCTGATTCAGTTTCTCCACCATCAAGATGACTTCTCGGGTTGTAAGGTATGCTACTATGAATCTTTCTTCCATTCCTAGTTATCCCAAAAAAATACCTCTGGTAAATTGGCAAACATATCTTCCAAGATTCAATGATGAAAAGGGTCATGATGCTGCCATTCATTATTTAGATTCCATAAGCATATACATAAGCTGGGAGTGGGATGGCATGAATATTCTTTAATGAAACTATTCATGTTTAGTTTAGAAAGATATGCAAGGTCTTGGTATGAGGGATTTCTAGTAGGGATTTTATCCTCCCTTAAAGACTTTCATACCATATTTCATGAACATTTCGAATGGAATTATCCTTCTTTGTTGTTACTTCAAGATTGTTGCACACACGGTAGAGAGTTCATTGAAAATGTGAAAGATGAGTGTGGTGATGATCATTATTTGGATGAAGAGGTTTTAGAGATATTACATGAATATTCAGCTAAAAAATAAAGACAATCCAATTTCCATGATATTCAATAAAACTGCCAGCAGTTAGTATTGTCTTCCTTGGCTGAAGTTGACATAGACTAAAGATATATTTCAACCAGTTATATCTCTCTTTGTGAAACTGATGATGATTTGCAGCATTCTTGCCATTATCTATGTGACCAAGAGAGAGGTTCCGATTATCAATCAAATCCTTCCTCATATAATTCAACTTCCAAATTTTTGTTACAAGAAGAGGCCTTCCCTTCCCAATCAGAAAATTCCTTTTCGCAACTGCAATCTCTTGAAAGTTATAATGCTTGTGTGATTGATTACAGAGAAGATGATAATTCTGGAAAATATCAGTCTTGTAGTCCCTCCACATGTTCATTTTCTGAAAATGCAAGTAAAGAGAAATCAGATTTTGAAATAGTGGTTGAAGGAATACCTCTACATCTTGATCAAATTCATATTTCACCTAAAGATTTACTTGACTATATGAAGATCTCCTTGCATGAAGAAGATGATCAGCCTAGTGATTTGAAAGGAGATGGGTGTACTGATTTTTTTCTGAAGAGTGCAATTATCCTGTAACAATTTTTGTTAGTGAAGAAAATTTCATTGCAATCCAAGATCAAAAGTATGAAAACATAGTAGAAACTGAACATGCTGAAGATGACTGTTTGCCGTTGTGTTTTCCTTCATTTGAGTGGTTAAAAAAGGGACTTAAAGTTTATGATCAAAAGCAGAAATTTGATATTGTAGGTGAATGTATACATTTCCTTGGAATGGATGATGAGTGAGAAGGACAATTATGCAATCAATCCTAGCCTTTAGAAAAACCAACAGTATGCAATGAAGAGTTGAATAACGAAGAAGAAGATGGGGGTTCTCAAATGGATGTTTCTTTTTGTTTTTCAAATTTAGAAACTTTTTGTCAAGAAGAAATCTATTTTCTAGATCCTATTGAAGAAATGAATGATGTTTCTGCTGAAGCATATAAAGAATATTAAGTCTTAAAATCAGAAATATTAGATGAAGTTGTGGATGTCTCGCTTGGAAATTGTCACGTGTTTTCCTTGCATGGTTCTTTTGAAGATCAGTTTGACAGCGTGAAAGGGAACTTATAGTTGGGACAACCTTCTCATGGTAAGTAAATGACATAATTTTTTGAAGGCTGTCATGTTTCTTATGATCCAGTGGCATAGTACATGGAGAATCTTGGTATTCATAATGGCTGGTTATATCTCTATTGTAAAGATCAATTTCTTTATTATAACTTTGTGCCATTAGGTCCTTCAGTTCTATTTTTTATCAAGCATGAAGAGAAAGTTGGTTTATGGGATCATTTGCTTGAGTGGCTTCATTGGAAGTCGGAAGTTACTTGATTGAGCGTTGATGCTTAGTAAGTAGGGTAGGTAAGTAAAGATAAATAAGCTCAACATGGTGAGCATTCCATTCAGCAGCTTTAAGTTTGTTTTCAGTTTCAGTTTTTATTTTAGTTTCGGTTTTTAAGTTCAAGTGTGTTGTTACAGTTGTCTTAAGTTTTCAGAAAGTGGATAGGTGATAGGTTACAGGTTGAAAGAGTGGGATTTTTTTTTGCAGAATGGTTTCAGTTGATGGTTCAATTTAGAACGGTTAGATTATTTCAGAAAATTTTAGGAGCCACCTAATGGATTCGGCACTTGGTCTATAGGGGTTCTTTGCTACATCACTGGGAGGATAACATCCCTCATGGAAGCAGTTGTTAACACTCTATTTTTAACAGTTGATCTAAGGGCCTCACAGGAGTTCGATGAGGGTCCCATTCCCTCAAAATTCATGTGAACACCCCTTCAAAGAAGAAAATGACAAGTGTGCTGAAGGCATTGAGCGGGACTTGAAACCAAAGGCTAAGATTGATCGGAGGTGGATCAATGGCTCCAAACCATTTCACAGAAGCAAACATTCTCGACCAAAGCCTCCTTTCCATATTGTGAAATGTGTTAAAGGTCAGAAATATTCTACGGTTGAGATGAGATCTGAGTCAAATCTAGGTCCTCGATCAATTTCGCATGCCATACTTGTGTGGGTGAAGCCAGGACTTCAAATCACGAAAGAGGGGTAGAGGTTGCGAAGATCAATGGCCACGACAAGAAAGGAAGAGAATTATATATAAATCAAAGTTTTATAAAGGTGGCTTACAAGTTTAAGTTATAAAAGAAATATTTTATATTTTTATAAAAACAAAATTTGTTTTTATAAGAATATTAAACAAAATTCTTTATAAAACAAAAAGTGTTGGCCTAAAAGCCCATCTCCAAGAACCATGATTTATATTCTTTTATTAAGGAGGTATGATGTCACTTTGTCTCTTTGCATAAAGTCAAACTGGGCTTGCACACCAACCCGCCACTTTTGCAGCAAAATTAAACATAGATCAACAGGTCATATCAAACTCATTCATATCCAACAGCCAAGAGAAATTTTGCATTGTGAAGTTGCACGGAGCAATTCAATTTTTCAATTTGTGAAATGATGTTAAATGGTAGATAAGTTTTGACGGTCATATTGGAAGGTGAGGAAAATCCACAGATAAAACAAATTTCGCATTATCAACTAGGAAGGAGAAATGAAGTTTTACAATTCGTGAAATTGGGTATGGGCAAAATGTTTTGACGACTTGAGTTTTACCAAAATCCCAATCCATGGTGTATGATCATTTCACATTGTGAACTTGCATGAGGTAAGTGAAGTTTTCAGTCCATGAAATTTTGTATTGGGATCTAGTTAAAATTGGGATCCTGTTAAAACATGTGTTATTGCAGCATCAAGTCGCCCAATAAATAAATAGTGTAAAAACGTTTTCGCTTGGGAGAAGTATTGCTTGTTTAAAAGTGCATGGATGGAAAGGAATTTTATACTGTAAGCGGTTGAGCCAATGAAGCTTACACTATAGTCTAGAATGGTGAAAAAATTCCAAAAATTTAAATCTACAAATGAAGGATTCAGCATTAATATCATCCACACAAACACAATATCCAAATTAAAGCAGTAGGGCATGGTTGTTTTTTAGGAAAATGACTGTTTTGGGCATTGTTTTAAATCAATTTTTCCTATCGAACCAAGATGATTTTTTAGAAACTGCAAGAGGTTTTTATTCATAGAACACCTATATACAATAACCTCTCTTATTTTTTACCCAAGTACTGTGGATTGAGATAATCGAAGTCATATTCACAAAGATAATTTCCAGATTTTTAAATGACTGTTTTAGTCAGTTATTTCAATCAATTGTTTCTGGAAAACCATATAGCATTTTCCAAAATTGAATGAGGTTTCTATTAAGAACAAGATCATGTTCAATAACCTCTCTCAGGTTTTTCCCAGGTCAGGTTTTTATTCCTCACAGCCTATCTACAAAAACCTCCTTCATATTTTACACATGTACCACAAGTTAAGAGAATTTAAAATATCTTCACAAGGTATTTTTCCAGAAATTTATAGTTTTACTGTGTGAGTCATCAGTTTCAAAATCCGATCCTGAGGATCTTAGGCTGAATAAGAGGAAAATAAAACATGGGTTTTATTGGGAACATGGCCACACAGAAAAACCTCTTTCATTTTTTGCACATCTATCACCATTTAGGATATGCAGGAGGGGCTTTAAGCCTATTTTTCTAGTAGTCCACATTTTATTTTTTGTCTTATGTGAATCGTGGTGTACAGGCCATGTCCAGAGTTTGTTAGAGGATGTCCTTCTGATTGTAACAAATTTTTATTCCCGAATGTTCATCTAGGAAGTCCAAAATGCTATAAATATACCTCCTAAAGAAGGAGAAAACGGTTGAAACCATTGTAATTTTGTTGTGTGTGTTTTTCAAGAGAATTTTTATATAATTGCAGAGCTGAGGTCGATGTTTTCATACAAAGATTCATGTGTTGTTCGTACTTACAGTTTTTTATCTCCTTTCTTATGTGAATTTTTTTTCCATTTTATCTCTCCAATTTTGTTTTCTTTCATATGTGAGACTTAGGGTATAACAGCTCGGAATTCATACTTGCTACGCTCCGTCTATTGTTTGAGGTATTCACCAAAGCATTCTTCTAAAGTTGATATGGAATTCATTCTTTTCAATGCTCTATGTTGATGGTTTGTTCCTATTCCTCCTTTCCACCAAACAATTATGAATCGACTGTGATCAAGTGGCTACCTTGCCCCTATGTTGAAATCGCTTAAATTAAGTTTTGATTATTTTTGTTGTATATCTTGACTCCATCGCCCAATGGTGCTATTTTTTGTTTCAACCAATTTCACAAACAATTTATAGTTTCATTTGTATATATATCTAGTATTGTTAACATTTGGTGAGAGATCCCTCTCGGAAGAGTAGAAGGCGAGTTCTCTCTTCGAAAGTGGTTCTGCTATTACCCGGGAGTGAGCCTTCCGCAACCTTTGGGCTCAATTCCAGTGCTAACACATTATTTACATTATTAATGGTCAAGAATGAAGAAAACGTGAACATTCTTCATCATATATAGTAATCAATGGATTATATGTTGGGGTTTATCATCCTTAGAAAAACAATTACGCATTATTGTTTAATTTATTTTCAAAATCATTTTGATTCCTGAGGCAAATTCATTCATTTGAGTTGGAAGGTTAATGGTTTCTATCATTTGAAGGTTTATGTGTTCAATTTGTTCAATTCCTTTAAATTTAATTGTTTGAAGTTTAATGATTTAATTCAATCATTTGAATTTGTCCAATGCATTATTATCAATTAACACTACTACAAAAGGGGGTGTTTTAACATAATATTTTAAGACACAATTTTAATTTGTCTTAATCTTTTATGAGTTCCCTTCTTTGTTATCTGATGTCATTTTACCTATAACATGAGGGCCATAGAGGAAATCATTGGTGGTAAAAGTAAATAGCTATGGTCCATAAACATTCTTGTAATCATCCCATGTCCATAGCGAGCTCACCTTCTGAGGGATTGAAGCAATAAAGTGTTTTCAGATGTCCAAGGTAAGAAATGTTCTAGGGTTTTAGGGATTCAGGAAATAATGGATTTTCAGAGGAAAGCAAGGAGAAATTTAAGCCTGGGTGGGGATTGACCAATTCACAACATTTTCCTTTCACATCTCAACAACCCTTCCAATACATGGATGATTTGTGTAACTAGATTGAATGGACCCGAATATAGCTTCCAAAAGAAATAGATATGGGTGATAAATGATTTTATTTATCATCCCATGTCCATATCAAGAAAAACATAGAGGGATTGAAGCAGTGGGCGCAATATTTTAGGTTTTAGGGATTTAAGCAATAATGGGTGCTCTTGTTTGGGTATCAAGTATCTCATTGGTACTGGAACCCTAGAATTAGGTTATATTTTTTCTAATTTCTTATTTAACTGTTATTCTATATTGTATAGCTTGATCCATTTAAGAGGTTTTGTTATGTTGGGTGTTTAAATTCTTTTTTTTAGAAAATCCTGGTGGGGAATATATTCAATCTTCCATGGTTATTGTGGAAAAGAGAAAAAATTAATATTCATGGTAGTGGGGAGTTCTAATCTAGATTTGTTCTTTCATTGGTTGGTTGAGTTTTTATTATCAACCCTTCTACTATAGAGACTCCACATCTATTGGGGGGTTTTGGATTCTAGAGTGTTTGATAACAACCAAAAGGGTTCACCTAAATAAAGAAAAGGGAAATTCCCTAGGTTGTGGGGTGCAAGTAATTATTTTTCTCTGATGTCACCATCCCCAGTTGGATCATCCAGTGGAGTTGTGCTAGTTACTTTTACCATGCCATTCCATGCAACAGTCTAGTATGATGCATTTTGTGGTAATCAGGGAGTTTAAAGTAATGAATACTATGAAATATGTTGAAACCAAGTCCATTCACCATGACATTTTCCAACTTTACAGAAGTATTTTCCAGCTCCTAATAGCTTGTATTGTCAGTTTTTTGGTTCATTTCTCTCTACTTATCAGTGTCGTTCCTTGGATGCACTTGCGTATATATTGGATCAATCTTATTTTCATGTAAATAAAGGTTCTGAAGGATTTGGAGAAGGCTCTAGAGGAAAAGGACAATTTGAAGGGGGATTGACTAGAAGAAGAGGTCAAGTTCATTGTTACAACTATGATGAACATGGAAATTTGGTAAGGGATGATCCTATTTAGGAGAGACCATGGTGCAAGGCCTTCAACTTCAGGTACAAATGTCTATGAATATCCTATGTTTTTTATTTTTTTATTATGATTTTTTAGATATTATTATATGGTATTTTCGGGATTATTGTTTGGTTCAATTTTTTTATGGTGGCCACTTCCATGGATATAACACGGATTGCAGTACTCCATTGCATATTTATTCTATAGAAAACAACAAAACTTAGGGAAATTTTTTTTTATTATCCTAAATGTTTCAATATGGGTTTTGTGTATTGTGGTGTTGCAGGCCAATGTTTGGGAGGATATTCTTTCTCTCTTTCATATTCGGCTCTGTCTACAGATGGTAATGTAGACATGGGAGGAAAAATCTATGCCTCTGCCACACACATGATATAATATAAACAAATAAAGGTAATATTGGTTTTACATTGTCCACCATTTGCTTTTCCAATAGGTCCATGTTGAATCTTTATATTGTGACTTTGATATTTAATATAAATAATATACATGATAAAATATGGATATTTTAAAGGTATTCAATGGTGGATGATGACACTTATGCAAGATTAACTATAAATAATGTACAGGGTAAACTATGGATTTTTAATTTCTATTTAATGGTGAATGATAACTCGTATGCATGTTTGCAATCCACATTAACAGATAGTTATCACTTGTTACACAATATCATAACATAAAAATAGGGATGTGGTAGCTTAAATACCAAAGAAATAATCAATAATGCATTGAACAATTAGCTTTGCAAAAAATTTATTAGCAAAGGAATACAATAAACATTATGATTATATGTTTTATGTTTTTACTTTTATGGTTACTATATTTTCATATTTTCTTCATTTCACTATAATGTATATGTAAGTGCAAGTGTTAGGTATGATGAGAGAGCTTTGTTGATTCCCTACATATTTGTTGTGTATTTGATTTGATCTTTGTTATATTTATGTTATTGTTCACTATACAATTTGCTTAAATTTAGTTGCATTCTATTAAACATATGTGGCTAGACCTTACAATGAAATATAAAGATGGGAAATTTATGTTATTCAAATTTGTGTCTTTTTGGAATGGATGACTCATTTGGGTGACTAGATTCCCCGCACACTTGGCATGATATTCATCCAAATTCAAACAAATGGGTAATGTAACATTATTGGATGGCAGTGTGGTGTAAAATATCATATAATGAGCCAAGGAAGTCCAATTGGTAAAGGACAGTAACTCCCATTAAAGAGGAAGAGACTAGAAGACAAGGTGTGCCACTTGGAAGGAAATTCCATGCACTCTATGACAACAAATGATGGAAGATTCTATGAAAAAGTGTGACAAACTCAGACCTGATTTCTGACATTTGACAAATATGACATGTCAGGGCTAAATATAGCCACCAAGAGGTCTAATTTGGGAGTGATAGGAAACCATTTGAATTGGGGAAAGAATTGGAGCATGAAGAGGAAGACAAGTGTCATGAGAATTACTAAACCACTAAGATGAGTTGGAGGAAGCTCATGGAGGAAAATTCGACCATAGGAGGCCTCATGAAGTTAATGAAAGGATTTTATGAGTAAGTAGAATATATTTTGATCATTTTTTAATTGGAATTTGTAATTTTGGAGAGCGTGTGTTTGTCCATTGCACGGTGAGTGTTCACTCTCTCTGCTTGTCAACCAATTTCGAGGGGATAGGATTCCTTTCCAAGTGGGTTGATGGAGAGGAAATTTAGACATCTCATGGGATATTAGTGAAGGATTTATATTTCCAATTTGAATTTTCATAAACTGGAATTCTCATCTATGTCCCCATTCTCTCAGTCCCTCTTCTCCATTTCCCCACACTCTCATGTTGATGGCGCACTTGTTGGAGTGGTTCTTCTGATTTGATGAGGATAGTTGATGCCCAAGATCTGAAGTATCATGTATGTCTTTGTAATGTAATTTACATATTCCCTGTAGGTTTAAATATCATAAATACATGTATTAAAGGCTTGCATTCTCCATGATCTTGAATAACTAGTTTTCATGGATTTGGCTTCAATCTTGAAGTGGTTTTATATCATATTTGTATGAGGAATTTTATATGAGTTTTATGATTTTGGGGAAGCCATATATTATTAAATTATCTGCACTTTAATTCCCATATTCTACTCATCTTGAAATCCAAGAAACTCCTATGTTGAACGATAGCATTATCATGCCATTGTATCACTAGTTTTCATGGATTTTGGCTTCAATCTTGAAGTAGTTTTATACCAGATTTGTATGAGGGATATTCTATGAGTTGGATTATCTTGGGACATAAATATATGATTTTTTAATTGTTAGTTTTTCAACATTAAGCTAGCATTATGTTAGGATCTTTACTGAGATAATAACAAGTACAGCAATCAAACACAAGAGACAACGAACACAGTGTTTTTGATCGGGGAAACCATAAATGGAGAAAAACCCGCAACTTCCTTAGAGATAGAATCAGCACAATATGTAAAACCCAAAAATAGTAAGATGCACTCCCTATAGTAGTAGTCTTCTTCTTGTCTAGTTCCAGTGTCTTTCCTTCCTCAACTATGCGCTACACATGAGTGAGTGAGTGATGTGTGTGATAAATAGAGAGGCTCACTCTCTATTTATATTATTTCATTCACTTGAAGTGCACTCAATCATGTTGGCCTCACTTAACAATTAATTACTAGAGATGACATCTCTAGGAGTGTCTAATAACCCTAGTGCCCCGGAACTGCGGGGACTTTAACTCTTACACAATCGGAGAGTTACCCACTATGACTTGATATGACTTGTTTACATTATTGATCCTACCGATCAGAACATCGAGGCATGACAACATGACTCAAATACATAATACATACATCCTAGAATAAACATCAGGTTACAATACATAAGATACGTAAATGAATACATTCCGAAGTTACAAATACATCAACACTCCTTCTTAACTAGGAAGGTATTCTTTCGACACAATTTTCAGCACTAGTATTCTTCTCTGTATCAACTGGATCATCTCGTCATCTGCATCTCGAGTCTTCTAAGTCTTCAAGTCATCTTCATCTTCAATTCATCATCATCCTTCGAATCTGGATCATCTCTCGATCTAGATCATCATCACTGGATCTGGATCGTCTCTCGATCTGGATCAACTTCTCTGGACTGGATCTAGATCATCACTCGATCTGGATCTGGATCTGGATCATCACTGCTGGATTTGGATCATCACTCAATCTATATCATCACTGCTGGATCTGGATCATCACTGCTGGATTTGGATCATCACTCAATCTGGATCATCGCTGCTGGATCTGGATCATCACTCGATTTGGATCTCTCGGAGTCATCATAACTGGATCTGGATCATAGCTCGATCTATATCTCACCTGGTCATCATCATGTGTGTGCTATCTCATCATAGGAAATCATACAGAGCCATCCTTGTTTCATGCTGGGTGTATGCCTACCTCCTTGTAGGTCTTTGGTAGCCCTTATATCTGACCTACTCATCAAAATGGCCAGCACTCACATCTGACATGGGAGGAACCTAATCCTTTAGCCATGAACATAATGGCTCTGCCCTTATATATGACCTGCTCGTCAAAATGGCGGTAGCCCTTACATCTGTCCTACTTGACAGAATGGCCAGCACTCACATCTAACCTCCTCGTCAGAATGGATCTGCACTTACATCTGACCTGCTCATCAGAATGGCGGTAGCCCTTACATCTATCCTACTCGATAGAATGGCCAGCACTCACATCTGACCTCCTCGTCAGAATGGCTCTGCACTTACATCTGACCTGGTCATCAGAATGGTGGTAGCCCTTACATTTGTCCTACTCGACAGAGTGGCTAGCACTCACATCTGACATGGAAGGAACTAAATCCTTTAGCCATGAACAGAATGGCTCTACCCTTACATCTGACCTACTTATCAGAATGGTGGTAGCCCTTACATCTTCCCTACTCGACAGAATGGCGGTAGCCCTTACATCTGTCCTACTCAAAAGAATGGCCAGCACTCACATATGACATGGAAGGAACTAAATCCTCTCACCATGACATAATGGTTCAGCCCTTACATCTGACCATGGAAGGAGCCAATCCTCTCACCATGTCAAAATTTCTATGGGTCTCATCACCTTCTCTTGGAGGAAACCTCGATCTGGAGAACACGAAGCTTCTCCCTAAAGTACTCGAAATTTAGCCTAGCCAATGGCTTCTTCAATACATCAGCTATTTGTTGCTCCATCGCAACATATTGGAGCTTCACTGCTCCCTTCTGCACCATATCCCTGATATAGTGATACTTGATCTTGATATGCTTTAAATTGTCATAGAACACTGGATTCTCTGACAACTTCATGCAACTTTGATTGTCACAATGTATACAAGTAGCATCCATCTGGAGATCAAATATATTGGACAATAGCTTCCATAGCCATACTGCTTCGCAACTAGCTGAACAAGCTGCAACATACTCTGCTTCAGCTGTACTCAGTGCCACACATGATTGCTTCCTACTAAACCAAGAGATCACACCTGATCCCATACTGAAGCAACATCCTGAAGTTCTCTTCCTATCGATGGCACTGCCTACCCAATCTGAGTCAACATAACCCTCCAGGTTAATCTTTTGATTTGCATCATACTTGAGCCCATAATCAATTGTACCCCTCAAGTACCTCAGAATATGCTTTGCAGCAATCAAGTGAACATTTCTTGGATCTGTTAAGAACTGGCTCAAGGTGTTCACAACAAAGAAAATATATGGTCTTGTGTTCATCAGGTACATCAATGACCCAATCATCTAAAGATACATCGTAGCATCAACCATCTTTGAAGAAGCATCATTCAATATCTTCAGGTTTGATGCCATAGGTGTGGCCATAATCTTGCAGTCCATCACCCCAAACCTCTTCAGGATCTCTACTGCATAATTCCCTTGTCCAAGGAATATTCCATCCATACTCTGCCACACCTCCATACCTAGAAAGTAATGCATCATACCCAAGTCCTTCATCTCATACTCGACAGCAAGATTTCTCTTCGTATCAGCAATCAACCCATCCATTCCTGTCACGAACAGATCATCTACATATAGTAGAAGCATCACTGGGTTGCCATCTTCAACCTTGTAGTAAAGGTTGGAATCTGCTTTATTCTTGGTAAAGCCCAAACTGGATAGAAAGCTATCAATTTTGCCGTATCATGTCCTAGGTTCCTGTTTCAAACCATACAGGTATTTCTTCAATTTGCATACATGAGACTCCCTGTCATGTGTCTCAAAACTGAGTGGTTGTTCTACATACACTTCCTCTTCTACTACACCATTCAAGAAGGAAGTCTTAACATCCATCTGGTGTATCTTCCATTTCATTACTACAGCCAGAGCAAGTACTGATATGATGGAAGTGTATCTGGCTACAAGTGCAAAGGTCTCTTCATAGTCTACTCCCTCTTTCTGAGAGAAACCTCGAGCTACAAATATTGCCTTATAATTTTCAATGCTACCATCTGCAGCATGCTTGATCTTGTAGATCCATTTGGAAGTTACAACTGACTTCCCATCTGGTCTTGGGACAACATCCCAAACATCATTCTTCATGATTGACTGATACTCTTCGATCATAGCATCCTTCCATTCTTTTTGTTCTGTCGCTTGTTCATAACTAGAAGGTTCTTTATCAATGAAATCACATAGTAAAGCTACATAAGCGGAATTGGATCCGGTCCTCTTTCTTTCTCTGTGATTCTCTTCTAGACCCCCATATCTTTCCACACCTTGGATAATTTCTCGTACCCAAGAAAGTTTCCTCTTATGAGGATTCTTTTCTAGAGGTGGATCTACAGGTATTTGTGGTTCTTCAAATTCTCGATCTTCTTCATTCATGGTTGTATCATGAATTCTAGGTGCTTCTGCTTCTTCGAGTTCTTCAGCAGGTCTCTTCCTGGATTTGTTGTAAGCTGTGTCTTCATCAAATGTCACATCCCTGCTGATGTCAATCTTCTTATATCATGGGAAATATATTCTGTAAGCCTTTGAGCTTTTAGAGTATCCCACAAATATTCCCTTCTTTCCTGAAGGATCTAATTTATTCCTCTTCTCTTTTAGAATGTGGATGTACACAGGACAGCTGAATATTCTGAGATGGCTGACTTCTAGTTTCTTGCTGAAGAAGACTTCTTCAGCAGTCTTGTTCTTGAGTACTCTATGTGGAGTACGGTTCTGTACATACACCGTTGTTCTAGCAGATTCTGCCCAAAGATACATAGGAAGGTCTTGATCATGAAGCATTGCTTTTGCAGCCTCCATGATAGTTCTATTCTTCCATTCCACAACCCCATTTTGTTGTGGATTATAAGGAGTGGACAACTCCCTCTTAATCCCTGATTCTTTGCATAGCTCTTTGAATTCATTCGAAGTGAATTCTCCACCATTATCTGATCGAATGGTATTGATCTTCTTTTCAGTATGGTTTTTTATCAAGGCTTTGAATTCTTTAAACTTGTTGAATAATTCATCTTTGTTCTTAATGAAGTAAACCTATGTCTTCCTAGAAAAATCATCAATAAAAGAAACATAATATGCATACCCGCATAGAGAGTTTGATGACATAGGACCGCATACATCGGAGTGGATGATTTCCAATATTCGTTTTGCTTTTCTTTTACTGCTTGGAAATGTCTTCTTTGTATTCTTTCCTTTTGCACATCCTTTGCAGACCCCATCATGTTTTGCTTGAATTTCTGGAAGACCTTCGACAGCTTTGCTTGCAATAGGTAGTGCTCTGTAATGCACATGTGCAATCCTTCTATGCCAAAGTTCACTTGGATCTAGTATGTCATTGGCCAAGGCTTGTTCTGGATGGCCCTTCAGTTTGTATAATCCTCCTTCTTGTTCTCCAATTACTACCGCTTCATTGATAGTCTTTGCATCTAATGCTAATATGGAGAGAAGGTTATTCTTGAGTCCTGGAACAAAAAATACTTCTTTCATTGTTAGAGATTTTCCAGAATCTAACTTATATGAAGATTCCCCACTACCTTTTATTGGATATTGGTAGTCATCTCCTAGCTTTACCTTGTAAGGTGATTCATGCTGTGACAGTATTACAAAGGATTCCTTGAATCTAGTCATATGTTTAGAAGCCCCACTGTCTATAAGCCAATCATCACTTCCATGAGTAATGTTACCTATGAGAGCTAATATCAGAACATATTCATCCTCGCTTGAAGAATCTTCACTTTCATATCTGGATCTCTTTCTAGATGGTTCATCATCCTCTGCAGCATGAGCATGATGTTTTCTTTTTATGTTCTTCTTTACTATCTTTTGTTTTTTAGGACAATTCCTTGCATAGTGTCCTGCTTCATCACAAGTATAGCATATGATCCCAGATACATCTCTATTATCTTTGTGAAAGTGCTTACCTCTAGAACCATGAGATTTTCTCTTGCTTGAATTGGAGTGAGACTTGGAGCGTACTGTAAGAGCTTGGTCTTCACTTCCCATCTTCTCTTCTTGAGCTTCTATCTGAGCTTCTTCTTGAGAGCACTCTTCCCATATTCTACTGAACTTGACTAACTTCTTCCTAGCACAGATTCCTTGGATGAAAGAATCCCATGACCTAGGAAGGCCATTCAATGTAGTCATTACAATCTCTGCATTTTCCACTTCTTCATCAATTGCTTCTACTTTCTCTTTGATTTGAGAAACTCTTGTGAAGTAATATTTGATTGTTTCTACATTTTGAATATTCACATTCTTCAGTTGGTTTCTCACGGTCATCTTTCAATTGATGTTCTTCCCTTCAAACAATTTGGTTAGGGCATCAAACATAGCTTAGGTGTCTTGAGAGAGGACACATGTGGGATAAGGTGATCCTTTATAGAATCAGAAATGATCCTCTTTGCCATAACCATCTTCTTCTTATGTAAGGCCTTTTCCTCATCTGACTCTGGAACTGGAACCTCCTCATGAATGTAGGAGTCTAATTCATTTTCTTCCAGGACCAAGGAGATTCTATACTTCCAAGCTTGGAAGTTTTCAGCTCCCTCAAGATTTTCATCAAGCTTGGTATGATGCGACATCTTAAATGAGAACCTCAAATGGGAATACAAAATATTTTAGATCTTACTAGGTTCAAGATGTCGAATCTGAGACTTGAGCTAAAATCCTACAAGGCTGGTTCATGAGAAAATTAGGTTTTTTATTTTCTAGAGTTTTGTCCACCCAAATGCCTTGAAATTTGTCCTTAACTTTGATTTTGGGAAGGAGATCAATCCAGGCCTGTGCTCACTGAAAAATTCCTCTTCTGTGAAAATCCTAATTTTCGACAGCAGTGACAGGTACAAAATTGAAAAACCTCAGAATCGGATTCTGCTTCGACAGAAATATGCAACCTAAGGAGGAGAGTTGTTCCACCTTACTTTCAGTGAAAATCTGTGGAGGAAGATCCACAAACTAGGAAGCCCTGGTTCCCGCAGCTGCACAGTGTCTTCTTCTCAGGTTAGCTCTGATACCATGTTAGTTTTTCAACATTAAGCTAGTATTATGTTAGGATCTTTACTTAGAGAATAAAAAGTACAACAATCAAACACTAGAGACATTGAACACAGTGTTTTTGATCGGGGAAACCATAAATGGAGAAAACCCCACAACTTCCTCAGAGATAGAATCAGCACAAGATGTAAAACCCCAAAACAATATGATGCACTCCCGACAGCAGTAGTCTTCTTCTTGTCTAGTCCTAGTGTCTTTCCTTCCTCAACTATGTGCTACACATGAGTGAGTGAGTGATGTGTGTGATAAATAGATAGGCTCACTCTCTATTTATATTCTTTCTTTCACTTGAAGTGCACTCAATCATGTCAGCCTCACTTAACAATTACTTACTAGAGCTGACATCTCTAGGAGTGTCTAATAACCCTAGTGCCCTGAAACTGCAAGGAATTTAACTCTTACATAATCAGAGAGTTACCCACTATGAATTGACATGACTTGTTTACATTATTGATCCTCCTGATCGGAACATCAGGCATGACAACATGACTCAAATACATAATAGATACATCCCGGAATAAACATCGGGTTACAATACATAAGATAGATAAATGAATACATTCTGAAGTTACAAATAAATAAAAATTACTCTGTAATTTCATGTCCCTATTCTCTGTGGCTTGAAATATAGAAAACCCATATGTGAAACTCTTGCATTCCCATGCTATTGTCAAATCACTAGTTTCCATGACTTTGGCTTCAATCTTGAAGGAGTCTTGTATCAGATTTGTATGAGGGATGTTCTATGAGTTTGATGATGTTGTGAGCCATATATTATTTTTTACTCTTTAATTTCATGTACCTATTCTCTGTGGTTCAAAATCTAAGAAATCCATGATATGTGAAACTCTTGCAATTCCATGCTACTAATTCACTAGTTTTCATGTATTTGACTCCCATACATAATGAGTTGTATACAATGATTGTATGATGGAATTTATATGGTTATTAACAATGTTGTGGAATAAATTTGTATGATTTATATGGTATCTATATTTCACATCCTAATCTGAGTCTTTAACTCTACCTTTCATATGTCAAAATGGAGCTAGTTATATAATTTCCCCATAAGCAATTTCACTTAAAGTTATCAAATGAATGTGGGGCTAATTAACCAGTTTGAAGAACAAATAACCATGTATAATGATATTCCATGAGGTATTATATGATTCCCAATACTCTTATTAAAATTTTTGTAGTTTTGTACATGATTTGGGAAGCTTGGTTAGCCTACACCCTAGGGGGGATTTCATCACAATTTCCTAGTAATTTTAGTCTTTTTTTCCATCAGCGCCAAACAAGGTCGCAAAGGCATAAAGTATTATTAAAAGTATCCATAAAAAACCTTGGGATGTTTGAATACTCTCCATACCATTCCCTTTCAAATTCATGGCCATTTGTTTAAATTCGGAACCCTCTAGAGTCATGACTAGTTAAGTTCGAATTTTGCCCAATTTGTGCATTTCTCCAAAATTTCCAATAAAGGACATTACAGTGGTATCAGAGCATGTTCCTTGAACCTTTTTATTACTTCCATCCATTTAATAAAAATTTTCATACATTCCTTGGCTTCACAATAGGCCCACTATGCCCACTTCCCTTCCTCGACCGATGCAAGAAGATAATACAGCCATAGATATTAAAGCATGCTTCCAGGAGTATCGAAATTTGAGAGGGGATATTCATGAGAGGCATTATTTACAATAATATATTTTCACATATGGATTTACGCACAAGAAGGAAAATGTGAAATCATTAAAGAAAAATGATCCTACTTGTCAAAACAGCAAAGATTTATCTTTTCCTGTAAATGAGGAAGTTATAAACACTTTTATGGACATCATATGGAATATGTGGTGTTGATGTATATGTAACTTCGGAATGTATTCTTCTATATATTTTATATTATTGTAACCCGATGTTTATTCCGGGATGTTTCTATTATGTATTTGAGT
>LPNX010927814.1:159572-173666 GCA_001517045.1 Pseudotsuga menziesii
TATCGAGTGATGATCCAGATCCCATCCAGAGAGATGATCCAGATCGAGTGATGATCCAGATCCAGTCCGGTGATGTTGATCCAGATCGAGTGATGATCTAGATCCAGTGATGCCATATTTATGATGATCCAGATCGAGAGATGATCCAGATCCAGATGACTTGAAGATGAAGATGACTCAGATGATCCAGTTGATGCAGAGAAGAAGACCAGTGCTGAAAAATTTGTGTCGAAAGAATACCTTCCTAGTTAAGAGGGAGTGTTGATGTATATGTAACTTCGGAATGTATTCTTCTATATATTTTATATTATTGTAACCCGATATTTATTCCAGGATGTTTCTATTATGTATTTGAGTCATGTGGTCATGCCCCGATGTTCCGATCGGGAGGTTTAATAATGTAACCAAGTCATGTCAAGTCATTAGGTAAGTCCCCACAGTTTAGGGGCACTTGAGTTATTATACACTAATTAAGGTGTAGGCTCGAGTAGTAATTATTAAGGTTGAGCCTACGTGTGAAATGGCAACTTAAGTGAACGAACTAATATAAATAGAGAGTGTGTGTCTCTCTATTTGTCACTTGTGAATTACATCACTTGCTCTCTCTCAAGTGTGGCGCACCTTTGGAGAAGGAAATACTTTGGCTTGAAAGAAGACAGAAGGCTGCTGTTGTGTTGGGAGGTCATCTTACTGTTTTGGGATCACATCTTGTGGTGATACTATCTTAGAGGAAGTTGAGGGGTTTTCTCCATTTATGGTTTCCCCTCCTAAAATATTTGTGTCTCTTGTCTCTTGTGATGTGCTTATGTGATTGCTGTGCTTGTTATTCTCTCAGTGAAAAGATCTTAACATAATGCTAGCTTAAATGTTGAAAAAACTAACATGTGGAAGAAATTTTATTCTAAAAGAGATGAAAAGAGATTATATACACAATTAAAGGAAGAGGAATATATTCATGAAGTGGACCATAAATCACCTCGATGTGGTTGCAAAGAAGAACATGAAGAGGAAGGTGAAGACAAGCACGCAATCCTTACTGATAGAGGTTGTGCAAATCAAAGAGAATATACTAATGGATCCTTGAACTATGAATGAGTACCTACTAATGGGTTCTCACAGCTCTATGCTGGTTACATAGAGATCATATTTGAAAATTTTGGTGCAATACAAAGTTATCATAAGCATGAAGATGAATACCTCATGACAGATAGTGAAGAACCAATATCAGCTTCCCCATCACCACTTGAACTTCAATAAGTTAATAAAATCAAGAAGAAAGAAGAAGAGGAGGTCCACTCCCATGAACCATCCTTCATTGAATGGTATTTGATTGTGAGAGAAATTGATATCCATGAGGCCCTTAACATACTCCATGACACTAAAGGTGTCAAATTCTTGTTGGAAAATTTCTTCATTGGAGGAGCCATCCTTCCTTGGAGACATGGAGAAGATTCAAAGAGAAATGTGTAACTTTGAAGGTAATTGCATGTCTTTGATTTTTTATAGAAACAATTTTGTTGAGCTTAATGAATGGTTACATGAAGCATACTTGAATAATAATTAGGATCTTCCTAAGCTCAAAATTCAAAATGAGCAACTTCTTGAGAGGTTACAAGATACGTGTCCTTCCTCTTATGTTTCAGATTGTCATATGGTAGACTAATTGGAGGATTATGATGACATGAGGGTTCATGAGAAACATGGAAAAGCATAAGTCCTTGATTTTTTTGAATATGAGCTTGATGAGAGCCAATCACTAGTTGTGGTGGAAGAGGAACTTTAGTTGCCTCTTGAAGATAGGTGCACACTTTTTGAAGAAGTGCATGATTCCACTATCTTGGAACCAAACAATAAGGAAAGTTTTGAATTTTTAAGGGAGGTGAATACTCCTACACCTATGGATCCTTAACATGATTAAAATGTTTCACTTCATGATCATTTGGGTGATTTGGTTCTTTTTGCTACATCCTACACTTGTAAATTTTGCAGCATTCATCCTAATGAAGTATGGGTGAAAGTTTTCTATTTTATGCTTCCACGTGAAGAGTATGGACTTTTTATCTCTCCTTTTGATTATGAAATGATTAAAGAACCATATTATTTACATTTTCATCAACATCCCTTGTTATATTATGATGATACACATCCAACTAGATGCACTTATGATATTCACTTGAGTCACTTGGAGACTCAGGATTTTCCTTGCTCCTTTCCTAGTCCATTTGATGTTGGAGGAACTTAATCCCACACTTGGGTGAAGAGATATATGATTGAATAAAATTATTGTTTGCAAAAACATCCTCTCTTATTTCATGTTGATATACATATTCATGGGTGTATTTATGAGACTTCTTGGAGCCACTTGAATTCATGTTTTATTGCTCCTTCAATTGGTTCATATTTTGGTGGAGGTTGTTCATTCACTTCTTGGATGAAATAAAACATGGATTATTATCGTGATGGACATTATATGTTTTTGGAGCAGCATTATGGGACATGGGATCATCACCTATGTCATTTGGGAAGACATGATATAATACTTGATGCTTGTGTGTGGGGGGCACTTGACGATCTACTTACTTGGATGTACAAAAACTTTCACGATTCTTTGATGAGGTACCTTCTTGATGTACATTTGCATGATGTTGTTATGTACTTTAATGATCTATATTTTTTACTCATGATTTTTGGAAGGGTGAAATACAAGAAATGGCATCTTGGAATAGATTGGATCCATCTCACTTGCAGTAGCAGTTCGACTGTTGCTTTGAGAAAGAAAACCAACCTTCAATTATTTGAGTTCATATTTGTGGAGTAGTGTTCCAGTTTCCTATTTGTGAGACATTTTGAGAGATGGATTAAATTTTCACATTATTAGTTTTAATGACATTTAATCATATACATATCACACCATGCATGTATCAGGATCATATGGGACCCTGGGATCATTTTTGGTCTCATTGGTTTCAATTGTGACGACAATAAGAAACATTGGCTATTTAGTCACCACTTGAGAAGATTATTGTAATCAGAGTAGTGCAGAAACAAGCATGGTGGATCCTCTCTAAAATTTCTTGGAATATTAAGAAGATCAAAGTTTTGTAACTCAGTACCAACTTCAAATAATTATACAGATTCAAAAAGGGGTGAAAGTTCAGAAAAGGTTTCCAAAATATGGAGGTGAATATTATTTGTGCAAATTTGGTTTTTTATGGATTTGAGTAATCCTTTTGGTTTTAGTGGTGATGTTAGAGGATATATAAACATGCACAATCCACCTATATTTAATTTTGGGAACAAAAACTTGCAGTACATGAGTGCCACTACTCAAATTGCAGCTACAGAAAACTAATGAGCATAACCATAAGAGAGCACTTCAATCAAATGAAAGAGTACCAAGTGAGGATGCCACTTGGGAATATGAATTTTTTTTTGCAGAATACAAAGTTGGAATCGTTTGAGGATGAGAAATATTGAGCGGGGAGGATAGACATGTCCCCAATTAAATAAATTCCAAATAATACTATTTCCAAACAATGTTTCAGCAATCTACTAGTTCCCTGGGTTGAGATGGAGACATAAATTTTGTAATAAGGGTGTATAGGACCCAAAAGGACTTGAGTTTACCATATTCAAATTTAAATGGGTCACATAAATTATAAATTATAAGAAAATAAGGTGGAATGGGTTCATGAATGTTGATGTATTTGTAACTTCAGAATGTATTCATCTATGTATCTTATGTATTGTAACCCGATGTTTATTCCGAGATGTATCTATTATGTAATTGAGTCATGTTGTCATGCCCCAACATTCTGATAGGGAGAATCAATAATATAAACAAGTCATGTCAAGTCATAGTGGGTAACCCTCCAATTGTCTAAGGGTTAAAGTCCCCACAGTTCCGGGGCACTAGGGTTATTAGACTCTCCTAGTAGAGGTTGTCCCTAGTAGGGTATTAGTCATGTCAGGATTAGTATAAATAGAGATCTGGGGTCTCTATTTAGTACACATCACTCACACACTCAAGTGTAGCACATAGTTGAGGAAGGAGAAGACACTGGGTCTAGACAAGAAGAAGATTAATGCTGTCAGGATTGCATCTTACTGTTTTGGGGTTTTACATCTTGTGCTGATTCTATCTCTGAGGAATTTGTGGGGTTTTCTCCATTTATGGTTTCCCTGATGAAACAATGTGTTCATTGTCTCTTGTGTTTGATTGTTTTACTTTTTTTTCTCTCAGTAAAGATCCTAACATAATTCTAGCTTAATGTTGAAAAACTAACATCGTATCAGAGCTAACCTAAGAAGAAGACATTGTGTAGCTGTGGGAACTAGGGATTCCTAGTTTTTGGATCTTCCTCCATATATTTTCAGAAAAAGTAAGGTGGAATAACTCTCCTCCTTAGGGTGCATCTTTTTGTCGAAGAAGAATCCAATTCTAAGGTTTTTCAGTTTTGGACCTGTCACTGCTGTCAGAAATTAGGGCTTTTTACAGAAGAGGAATTTTTCAGTGAGCCCAGCCCTGGATTGATATCCTCCCCAAAATCAAAGTTAGGGACAAATTTCAAGGCATTTGGGTGGACAAAACTATGGAAAAGAAAAACCCTAATTTTCTCCTGAACCAGCTCTGTAGGATTTCAACTCAAGTTTCAGATCCAACATCTTGAACTTGGTAAGATCTAAAATATTTTGTATTTCCATTTGAGGTTCTCGGTTAAGATGTCTCATACCAATCTTGATGAAAATATTGAGGGAGCTGATAAATTCTGATCCTGGAAGTATAGGATCTCCCTGGTCCTGGAATAAAATGAGTTAGACTCCTACATCCACGATGAGGTTCCAGTTCTAGAGGGAGATGAGGCAAAGGTATTACATAAGAAGAAGATGGTTATGGAAAAAAGAATCATTGCTGATTCTATCAAGGATCACCTTATCCCATAGGTGTCCTCTCTCAAGACACCTAAACCTATGTTTGATGCCCTAACCAAATTGTTTGAAGGGAAGAACATAAACCAGAAGATGACCCTGAGAAACCACCTGAAGAATGTGAAGATTCAGAATGTAGAAACAATCCAGTCTTACTTAACAAGAGTTTCTCAGATCAAATATCAACTAGAATTATTTGATGAAAAAGTGGAAAATGCAGAGATTATAATGACTACCTTGAATGGCCTTCCTAGGTCATGGGATTATTTCATCCAATGAATCTATGCTAGAAAGAAGTTAGTCAAGTTCAGCAGACTATGGGAAGAGTGCTCTCAATAAGAAGCTCAGATAGCATCTTGAGAAGAGAAGATGGGAAGTGAAGACCAAGCTCTCATGGTACACTCCAAGTATCACTCCAAGTCAAACAAAGAAGACCTCATAGCTCCAGAGGTAAGCACTCTCACAAAGATAACACTAGAAAATATGTATCTAGGATCATATGCTATACATGTGATGAAGCAGGACACTATGCAAGGAATTGTCCTAACAAACAGAAGATATTGAAGAAGAGCAATGAAAGAAGACATCATGCTCATGCTGCAGAGGATGATGAACCATCTAGGAAGAGATCCAGATATGAAAGTGAAGATTCTTCAAGCGAGGATGAATATGTTCTGATATCCGCTCTCACAAGTAACATTACTCATGGAAGTGATGATTGGCTTATAGACAGTGGGGCTTCCAAACATATGACTGGATTCAAGGAATCCTTTGTGAGACTGTCAGAACATGAATCACCTCACAAGGTAAAACTAGGAGATGACTACCAATATCCAATAAAAGGTAGTGGGGAATATTCATATAAATTAGACTCTGGAAAATCTCTAACAATGAAAGAAGTATTGTTTATGCTAGGACTCAAGAAGAACCTTCTCTCCATATCAACAGTAGATGCAAAAGGAATGTGAGTTTCATTCATATATGGTCAATTCATCATGTGGCCAAAAGGAAAGACTATCGATGATGCGGTAGTGATTGGAGAACAAGAAGGAGGATTGTACAAATTAAAGGGCCATCCAGAACAAGCCTTGGTCCATGACACAGTAGAGCCAAGTGAACTTTGGCATATAAGGCTTGCACATGTGCATTACAGAGCACTACCTATTGCAAGCAAAGTTGTCAAAGGTCTTCCAGAAATCCAAGCAAAACAATATGGGGTCTGCAAAGGATGTGCAAAAGGAAATAATACAAAGAAGACATTTCCAAGCAACGAAAGCAAAGCAAAAGGAATCTTGGAAATCATCCACTCCGATGTATGCGGTCCTATGTCATCAAACTCTCTAAGAAGGTATGCATATTATGTTTCTTTTATTGATGGCTTTTGTAGGAAGACATGGGTTTACTTCATGAAGAACAAAGATGAAGTATTCAGTAAGTTCAAGGAATTCAAATCCTTGATCGAGAACCATACTGAAAAGAAGATCAAGACCATTCAATTAGATAATGGCGGAGAATTCAGTTCAAATGAATTCAAAGAGCTATGCAAAGAATGATGAATTAAGAGGGAGTTGTCCACTCCTTATAATCCACAACATAATGGGATTGCAAAATGAAAGAACAGAAGTATCATGGAAGCTGCAAAAGCAATGCTTCATGATGAAGACCTTCCTATGCATCTTTGAGCAGAAGCTTCCACAACAGCGGTGTATGTATAGAACTGTACTCCACATAGAGTACTCGAGAACAAGACTCCTGAAGAAGTCTTCTCCAGCAAGAAACCAGAAGTCAGCCATCTCAGAATATTCGGTTGTCCTGTGTACATCCACATTCTAAAAGAGAAGAGGACTAAATTAGATCCTTCGGGAAAGAAGGGTATATTTGTGGGATACTCTAAAAGCTCAAAGGCTTATAGAATATATTTCCCGGGATACAAGAAGATTAACATCAATAGGGATGTGACATTTGATGAAGACACAGCTTATAACAAATCCAAAAAGAGACATGCTAAAGAACCTGAAGAAGCAGAAGCACCCAGAATTCATGATACAACCATGAATGAAGAAACTCAAGAAAAGATTAAGAATTTGAAGAACCACAAAGACCTGTAGATCCACCTCTGCAGAAGAATCCTCATAAGAGGAAACCTACTTGGGTATGGGAACTTATCCAAGGTGCGGAAAGCTATGGGGCTCCAGAAGAGAATCACAGAGAAAGAAAGAGGACCAGATCATGTTCTGGGTATGTAGCTTTACTATGTGATTTCATTGATAAAGAACCTTCCAGTTATGAAGAAGCAACAGGGTGGAAAGAATGAAACGATGCTATGATCGAAGAGTACCAATCGATCATGAAGAATGATGTTGTGGATGTTGTCCCAAGACCAGAGGGGAAGTCAGTTGTAACTTCCAAATGGATATACAAGATCAAACATGCTGCAGAAGGTAGCATTGAAAAATATAAGACAAAATTTTTAGCTTGGGGTTTCTCTCAGAAAGAAGGAATAGACTATGAAGAAACCTTTGCACCTGTATCCAGATACACTTCCATCAGATCAGTACTTTCTCTGGGTGCAATGATGAAATGGAAGATACACCAGATGGATGTCAAGACTTCTTTCTTAAATGGTGTAGTGGAAGAGGAAGTGTATGTAGAACAACCACTCGGCTTTGATACAAATGACAGGGAGTCTTATGTATACAGATTGAAGAAAGCCCTGTATGGTTTGAAACAAGCACCCAAGACATGGTACGACAGAATTGATAGCTTTCTATCTAGTTTGGGCTTTACCAAGAGTAAAGTAGATTCCAACCTTTACTACAAGGTTGAAGATGGCAACCCAGTGATACTTCTACTATATCTAGATGATCTGTTTGTGATAGGTATGGATGGGTTGATTATTGATATGAAGAGAAAGCTTGCTGTCGAGTTCGAGATGAAGGACTTGGGTATGATGCATTACTTTCTAGGTATGGAGGTGTGGCAGAGTATAGATGGAATATTCCTTGGACAAGGGAAGTATGCAATAGAGATCCTAAAGAGGTTTGGGATGATGGACTACAAGAATATCGCCACACGTATGGAATTGAACCTAAAGCTATTGAGTGATGCTTCATCAGAGTCGGTTGATGCTACGATGTATCATCAGATGATTGGATCATTGATGTACCTTATGAACATGAAACCAGACATTTTCTTTTCTATGAACACCTTGAGCCAGTTCTTGACAGATCTGAGAAATGTTCACTTGATTGCTGCAAAGCATATTCTAGGGTACCTGAGGGGTACAGTTGATTATGGGCTCAATTACGATGTGAATTATAATATTAACCTGGAGTGTTATGTTGATTCATATTGGGTAGGTAGTGCCATCGATAGGAAGAGCACTTCAACGTGTTGCTTTAGTATGGGATCAGGTGTGATCTCTTAGTTCATCAGGAATCAATCCTATGTGGCACTGAGTATAGATGAAGAAGAGTATGTCGCAGCTTATTCAACTAGTTGTGAGGTAGTATGGCTACGGAAGCTACTGTCTCATTTATTTGATCTCTAGATGGATGTTACTTGTATACATTGTGACAACCAAAGTTGCTTGAAGTTGTTAGATAATCTAGCGTTCCATGAAAATTCAAAGCACATCGAGATCAAGTATCACTATATCAGGGATATGGTGCAGAGAGGAGCAGTGAAGCTCCAGTATGCTGGGACAGAGGAACAAATAGCTGATGTGTTGACAAATCCATTGGCCAGAGTGAAGTTCAAGTACTTCAGGGAGAAGATTGGTGTTCTCCAGATCGAGGTTTCCTCCAAGGGAAAGTGATGAGTCCCAAATCCATTCTAACAAGCAGGTCAGATGTAAGGGCTGAGCCATTCTATCATGGTGAGAGGATTCTGTTCCTTCCATGTCATATATGAGTGCTAAGATCCAAAGCCATTCTGACGAGCAGGTTAGATGTAAGGGTTGAACCATTCTGTCATGGTTAGAGGATTCAGTTCCTTCCATGTTATATATGAGTGCTGAGATTCATAGCCATTCTAATGAGCAGGTTAGATGTAAGGGCTGAGCCATTCTATCATGGTGAGAGGATTCAGTTCCTTCCATGTCAGATATGAGTGCTGGCCATTCTGTCGAGTAGGACAGATGTAAGGGAAAATGCCACTCTCCGGGAGAGTTGAAGCACCTGTTCCATTACCAGGTAGCTCAATCTAGGACTAGGGGCCATTCTATCATGGTGAGAGGATTCAGTTCCTTCCATGTCAGATGTGAGTGTAGGCCATTATGGCGAGGGTGTAGGACTTGTTTCCTAGAAGGTCAGATATTAGGGCAACTAACATTCTCCAGGAGAATGGAGGCACTTGGTCCATTAATAGGTAGCTCAGTATGGGGATGGGGGCGCACCATCAATGAGAGAGGTAAGCAAGAGGTGTGAAGGATTTGGCACATAGATCCCAGAATCTAAGATAGGAGATTGAGAGAACAATGAATGGGTTATAGGATCATAATCAATATCAGTAGCAGATCCATATGTTACTTCTTTTTCATCAATAGTATCACAAGAAGAAAAATCACCTTCAAGAGACACAAAAAAAGATGGCTCTTCAATATTTGCATCTTCATTGAAGGAGGAAGCATTCGGATGAAAGAGGGCAGCAGCAACATGAACTATATGAGAAAATTCTTCATCATGATCAACTTCATCAGAGAATTTAGAGGCCAAGAAATCTTGAGAGAGAGAACAAGAGGAGATGTTAGGTTCGCTCCATGCTTCATCTTCGATTTCTTGCAAACCAAAAGCTTTGTCCAAAATTTTCCAAAGCTCAAATGGATATTCAGCAGAATATATGAGATGATATATATTTGGAGACATTCCCAAACACATAATTCGATAATCTCTATCACAATTATTAATCCAATCAATCTTCTCTTCATAAGACTCAGGTTCACTCAATGCACCAATGGAGACATCAAAGAGACATTGCCTCTTCAAGTATGCACTCATCTTTGGCTTCCAATCAGCATAGTTGAAAGGATATAGTAGAGGAACTTTTGAATCCATATTGAAGTTGTTGATATGCTCTAAGAGATACTCTCTGAAACTTGCAAAACAAACTAGGAGAAAATCTTGTAAGCTAGACAAGCTCTTCTTCAGAGAGGGATAGGAGACTAGATGCACTCCTCAACTCTGTAGAACTTTGATCAAACTTGTAGCTTTGATACCATGTAGAAATAATAGATCAATTCTATGTGCAATGATGCTAAGAAGAAGCACAGGAAATAGATCTTGCTACTAAGAATTCTCACAAGCATACACAGGAAAACTAGAGAGAAGAAAAGAGACTGAATCACATGAATGAAGAGATGAATATTGATGTGTATCTTTCCATTGAATAATTATGAATAATAGTGTACATAAATAGTGCTTCCCTCATAGGAAAGTCGAATTGTATGGAAACAACTCATAAAGCTCAAAAAGGCTGACTTACCAAAATATAGCAAACCCCCATAGGTGGATAAAGCATTTGCTAAATCTATCAAGGACCTCAAGAGTTGGAAAAAGCATGAGTGAGTTGTTAAGGAGATCGAAATAACATGATAATCCTAGAAAATGGAGAAAAACTAATGGAGGATGGGTTGGAAACAAAAGCTCCCAGTTTCCTAGTTGACTAGCTTTTATCTTATCCATAGAAAAGCAGGAAAAGGCAGAAAAAATAGAAAAAGAAGAAAAAAGAAGAATATGCTATAAGGTCCTGTATACTAATTCTAGGTGAACCCAGAATCAGAAATAAATCATTCCTAGGATATGGATGGCATGCATTGACTTTAAGGTGCAAGTGGATGCCAACTAATTAACCTAGTGGGTGAATAATTAATCAAATAATGATTAATTATTTTATCCTAAGTTGTGAGTGGGTTTAATATATTCCAACACATGATGATGACCAGATGAGATCCAGATCAAGCTATGATCCAGATCCAGTTATGATGACTCCAAGAAATCTAGATTGAGTGATGATATAGATCTAGTCCAATGATAATGATCCAGATTTAGTGATGTTGATCCAGATCGAGAGATGATCCATATCTAGTGATGATGATATAGATCAAGAGATGATCCAGATTTGAAGAATGAAGATGACTTGAAGACTCAGAAGACTCGAGATGCAGATGACGAGATGATCTAGTTTATACAAAGAATAAGACCAGTCTTGAAAATTGTGTCGAAAGAATACCTTCCTAGTTAAGAGGGAGTGTTGATGTATTTGTAACTTCAGAATGTATTCATATATGTATCTTATGTATTGTAACCTGATGTTTATTCTGGGATGTATCTATTATGTAATTGAGTCATGTTGTCATGCCCTCATGTTCTGATCGGGAGAATCAATAATGTAAACAAGTCATGTCAATCCATAGTGGGTAACCCTCCGATTGTATAAGGGTTAAAGTCCCTGCAGCTCCGGGGCACTAGGGTCATTAGACTCTCCTAGTAGAGGTAGGCCCTAGTAGTGTTTTAGTCATGTCGGGATTAGTATAAATAGAGAGGTGGGGTCTCTATTTAGTACACATCACTCACACACTCAAGTGTAGCACATAGTTGAGGAAGGAGAAGACACTGGGGCTAGACAAGAAGAAGATTACTGCTGTCGGGAGTGCATCTTACTATTTTGGGGTTTTACATCTTGTGCTGATTCTATCTCTGAGGAAGTTGCAGGTTTTTATCCATTTATAGTTTCCTCAATGAAAAACACTGTGTTCATTGTCTATTGTGTTTGATTGCTGTAATTATTGTTCTCTCAGTAAGGATCCTAACATAATTCTAGCTTAATGTTGAAAAACTAACAATGAAGACACTTGGAAGCTTGTGAAGCTTTTGGGTGAATAGATTACTCGCACTCTTGGAATGATATTCATCCAAATTCGAACAGGTTGGCAATGTAACATTATTGGATGGTAATGTGGTGTAAAATATCATATAATGAACCAAGTAATTCGAGTTGGTAAAGGAGGGTAAATCCCATGGAAGAAGAAGGGACTAGAAAACAAGTTGTGCCACTTGGAAGGAGATTCTATGCACTCTGTGGTAACAAATGATGGAAGATTCCATAAAAATTATGCAAAATTCATACCTGAATGTTGACATGTTAGAGCTACAAACAGCCACCAAGAGGTCAAATTTGGGAGTTAGAGGAATCCACTCAAATTGGGGAAGAATTGGAGCATGAAGAGGAAGACAAGTGTCATGAGAGTTATGAAACCACTATGATGAGATGGAGGAAGCTCATGGACAGAAATTCGACCTAAGGAGGTCTCATGAAGTTAAAATAAGGATGTAATGAGGAATTAGAATATATTTTTATTATTTTTTAATTGGTCTTTGTAATTTTGGAGATCTTTTGCTTGTCGATTGCACGATGAGTGTTCACTCTCCCTGCTTGTGACCCAATTTCGAGCAGATGAATTCCTTTCCAAGTTGGTTTATTGAGAGGAAATTCAGTCCTACAATTGAAGGTTAGTGATGTATTTTTATTTTCAGGCTGAATTTCCATGCATTATAATTCTCTTCTATCTCCCAATTCTCTTAGTCCTTCTCCTACATTCCCCCACACAACTCTCATGTTGATGGCACACTTGTTGGAGTGGTGCTTGCGCTTTGATGAGGAAAATTGATTCCGAGGATATGATGTATGGAATGTAATATTATTTCCATATTCTTTTTAATTAGAAATATAAAAAATACATGTATGAAAGTATTGCATTCCCCATGGTCTTGAATAACTAGTTTTCATGGATTTGGCTTCAATCTTGAAGTGGTTTTATATAATATTTGTATGAGGAATTTTATATGATATTTATGATATTGGGGAAGAAATATACTATTAAAGACTCTATAATTTCATTCACATATTTTATTTATCTCGAAATCCAAGAATTTCCTATGTTTAAATCTTGCATTCTCATGCCATTGTATCACTAGTTTGCATGGATTTTGGCTTGAATCTTGAAGTAGTTTTATACCGGATTTTTATGAGGGATATTATATGAGTTGGATGATATTGTGACAGAAATATATGATGTTTTAATATTTAATTTCATGCCCCTATTCTATGTGGGTCAAAATCCAAGAAATCCATATGTGAAATTCTTGCATTCACATGCCATTGAATCACTACTTTCCATGACTTTGGCTTCAATCTTGAAGGAGTCTTGTATTAGTTTTGTATGAGGGATATATGTGAGTTTTATGATGTTGTTACAGGTATATTTGAGGTTTTATTTTTTAATTTATTTTCCCTATTCTATGTGTATTTAAATCAATAAATCCATATGTTAAACTCTTGCAATTCCATGCTACTAATTCACTAGTTTTCATGTATTTGACTCCCATACCGAATGAGTTGTATACAATACTTGTATGAGGGTATTTATATGGAGATTAACACTTTTGGGGAATAAATGTGTATTTTTTATATTGTATCAATATTTCAAATCCTTATATGAACCTTTAACTCTACCTTTCATATGTCAAAATCAAGCTAGTTATGCAATTTCCCCATAAGCAATTTCACTAAAAGTTATCAAATGAATGTGGAACTATATAACCAGTTTTTAGAACTAATAACCATGAATAATGACAGTCCATTAAGTCTTATATTAGTACCAGTACTCTTATTAAAATTTTTGTAGGTTGGTACATGGTTTGGGAATCCCAGTTAGCCTACACCCTAGGGGGGATTTCATCACAATTTCCTAGTATTTTTGGTCTTTTTGTCATCATCCCCAAACAAGGTTGTAGAGGTATAAAGTCTGATACAAAGTATCCATAAAACACCTTGGGGTGTTTTGAGAATCACGATACCATTCCCTTTCAATTGGATACCATTTGATGAAATTTGGAACCCTCTAGAGTCGTGACTAGTTAAGTTTGAATTTTCCCTAGTTTGTGCACTTCTCCAAAATTTCCAATAGGAGACATTACATGGTTAGAAACAGTTAGGGGGGGTGGAGAGAGGGGGGGTAGGGGTTATTATGAGTACAAGTAAAGTTGGGGGGAATAGGGGGGATAGTATGAGAGATAGGGGAGATTAGGGGGAGAGATAGAGAGGGGATGGGGGGGTTAGTTGTAAGGGGAGACATACAAATGTGTGTGTGAGAGAGAGATAGGGGCA
>LPNX010927814.1:175320-204987 GCA_001517045.1 Pseudotsuga menziesii
AGTCATGGGGGAGGGATAAAGTGTTGATGTATTTATAACTCCAGAATGTACTCACTTGTATATTTTTAATTATATTTCATTGTACCCCAATGAAGATGTTTGTTCCTCTGATCGGGAGAGTGATTAACGTAATAAATTCATGTAAATTCCTAGAGGTTAACCCTCCATTGTAAGTCATGGAAATAGTCCTTACAGTTGAGGGGTATTAGAATTATTAGAATCTCCTAGTGAGTTTGGACCTGTAGAGTAATTGTCAAGTGGAAGACTAGTATAAATAGAGAGTGAGACTCTCTATTTGAAATATACACTCACTCAACTATAGCGCATGAGTGAGAGAGGAGGATCTTGTACAAGTGAGAGAGAGAACAGTTGTCGAAGATCATCTTTATGTTTTTGGGTTTTACTTTTTCTATTGGTGCTCATTCTATCTCTGAAGAAGTTGCATGGTTTTCACCTTTATGGTTTCCCCAAGGAAAACTATTTGTGTCTCTTGTGTCTTGTTATTATTGTTGTGCATGTTATTCTCTCAGATAACATCCTAGATCATATTGATTAAATGATAAAAATCTAACATGCTATTAGAGCTAACCTGCGAAGAAGCCACTATGCAGCTACATAATATAGGGATTCTTAATTTTTGGGTCTCTCTCCACATATCATCGACAAAAGGAGGCTAGGATAACTCTCCATGGAAGGGCACATCTTTCTATTGAAGCAGAATTTTATTCTGGGCATTTTCAGTTTTTGATGTATCACTACTCTGGGAAATTAGGGATTTTCATTGAAGAGGAATTTTTTAATGAGCCCAGCATAGGATTGATATCCTAGTCAAAATATAAATTTAGAGACCAAGATTGAAGTTTTTGGTTGGGAAAAATTCTTGGAAATTCAAACCCTAATTTGACCCCGACCGAGAAAATAAACATTGCAAAAGATCAACTCCAGATACAGTTTAGGAATCTCAAATTGGTAAGATATAAATCTCTTGTATTTCCATTTGAGTTTCTCATTAAAATAGGAATTATAGAAGTTTCATTGTGCGGATGAAATACATCAGCAATGGAAGATAATGGAAATCAGGGTTTCATGCCTAAAAAACCCTAAAATACTAAAATTAGTAGTTTTGGAACATTCACTACATCTCGAGATTGGAGAAGGTTCATGAGATAAAATGTTTGCAGGATGAAGATAATTTCTTGATTTACCCTGTGTAAATGTATTAGCCTTAGAATCGCTATATTCTGGGAGATATGATTCCTCCAAATTAGGGTTCTACCCTCTCAAAGGATTCAACCCTAAAAAAGACACATTGGGAGAATCGCTATATCTCGGGCTGCAAAGGTCCAAATTAAATTTCTAAAGATTTTCCATATAAGGCATGGACTGTAATTTATGTGGTAAAATTTTCAGACACTGAAGGTGAAACTGTGACACGTGGTAGTCTGTACAAGTTTGCTATGGTGAACAGTCTTGAAATATGTCACCTTGGGAAAACTTTCATAAGTCCCAATTAGTGAAACCAATTCTACTCAAAACTGTGGTGTTGAAGAGAGGATAGAAGAGGATACCTCATAATGAAGTTTCAAACATAGAGGAGAAGTACATTCAGAGATACCACAGAAACAATATCATGAAATTCTGCAGAAGAAATTGAAGAGAACTAGGGTATCATATATTTTGCAGTTTTGATCACAATTTTGGGAAAATCAGTATGCTTCTCAGGTCACCATCAGGAGGCACATATCTCTATTCAATCAGATCTAAAAGATTCCAAGTTTTAAAAATTAGGGTTTCTCTGACAAACTCTATATCATCCAGCTCTAGAACTAAGATGGGAACCTCAAATTGATAAGATATAATATTTTTCTATTTACATTTGAGGTTTTGACTTCAAAATGGCTAATCACACCACCTTGATGACAAGCTTGGTGAAGCTAAAAACTTCCAAGTATGGAAGTATAGGAACTCCATGACCCTCGAATAAATTGACCTAGATCAGTATTTCAGTAAGCAAGTTCTAAGAGCCAGAGGGATATGAGGCTAAGGGTAGAGTCAAGAGAATCATTACATATTCTATTAAAGATCATCTCAGCCCTCACATGTCATCCTTGAAGACACCAAAAGTAAGTGTTTGGTGCTATCATGAAGCAATCAAAGAAGAATAAGATATTATTATAACCACCTTGAATGGCCTCCCAGGATCATGGGATTCATTCATTCGAGGAATGTGTGCTAGAAGGAAGTGATTAACTTCAGCAAACCTTGGGAAGAGTGCACACAAGATTAAGCTTGACTCATAATAAGATAAGAGAAGATCGGAGTGATTGAAGATCTAGCTCTCATGATTCAAAAAACGATCCCTCAAGCGATGAGGAATACGAATGAATCAATTCTTGAAGAACATCTTATCCATATTAGCATTTGGATAAGAAATGATGATGTTATGAATGAATAAGGTGATGAATTTGAAGGCTCGAGAAGGATTCTATCCCTGAAACAAATAAAGATAAGTATTTTAATTGTTTTTTCATACATATCTATTTGTTTATATGACATTGCTTAGTAGTGAAATATGCATGATAGAATGTTTGCATTAATGACAGTATACTACTAGTATGCTTGTGATGGGTAAGTAGCCCATGGTGATATACAACTCTCCATTTCTAGTTATCTAGAATGAAACCTCTTTGTTGATATATTAGATTAGTGCACAATCTCCATTATGTCATGGAAGAGATGTAATACATCTATAAAGTTTCTGTGAGATATGGATGAATGTTGTATTGGCTAAGATAGTGGTGTTATTATATCATTATGCATAAGAATTTTCCATTATGAATATGCCTTATGAAATGTTTCTAACCATACGACTGGTGCATTTGACTTGTCGGAAAGATCGTGTACAATATCCTACAAGAAAATAAGGATGAGAGTTGTTCCAAAGAACAAGTAACAATAGTTCAAGATTCACTCCAATAATCATACATGAAGAGGAACCTGAAGCTTCTTAGTTCAAAGAAACCATAGCGAAAGAAAGAGATTTAGAACAATATAAAGAGAATGGTATATCCACCTCAAAGAGATGGAGACCACCTTAGGTACAATAAATAATAGAATATGAAGAATAATATGATGATACTTTCAAAGAAAGAAAGAGGCCTTAGACATACTCTAGTTATGTGACACTGTTGAGCGACATCATTGATGTAGATCCTTCCATCTATGAAGAAGTATCCAAGAAGAAAGGGAAGGAAAAATATAGTTCAAGAAGAATGATGTCTAGGATGTGGTATCGAGACTTGAAGGGAAGTCCGTAGTGTATTCCAAATGGATTTATCAAATCCAACAAGCAGTAGATGGAAACATCGTAGGATGCAAGGAAATATTTGTAGCACGAGGCTTCTCAGAGAATGAAGACATAGACTACGAAGAGACATTGGCACCAGTGATGAGTCAACCATATATAGAGAAGCCACTGGGAGTTGAGACACATAATAGGAAGACTCATGTGTGCAAATTAAGGAAGGCCTTGTATGAGTTAAGAAGGAATCCATGGGATAACACATACATGAGGAGGTTTAAGATCACCTAGAGTGATGAATATCTTAACCTTTACTACAAGGTTGAATATGAAATCCTATAGAGGATGGGAAGCTCACAGATGGGTGCGAGAAGAACTTTTCAAAAGGTTAAAGATAGAGGATCTTGTTATCCAATGACCTTATATGGATAAATAGAATATTAGTAGCAGAGGAATCTACTTGTCATTCTAGTACATAATGTTTCAATACATAGAGTATGAAAGGAAGAAGGAGAATGATGCTCCACTTCAGAGGGAGTGACTATAGAAGATCTATAGGTTCGACATGGTAATATAGGATGGAAAACTTACTAATGGCTCTAGGATTTACTAAGAGTAAAGCAGATTCCAATCTTTGCTTAAAGGTTGAAGGCATAATACCAGTGATGATCATGTTATATTTCTATTACCTGTTCCTGACACAAAAAGAATAACTCATTAAAGATGAAATAAGGAGACTTGCTACCGAGTTCGAGATGAAGGACTTGGGTATGATGCACTACTTTCTAGGCATGGAGGTGTGGAATGGTACATATGGAATATTACTTGGAGAAGGGAAGTATTCCATGGAGATCCTGAAGAGGTTCGGGATGATGGACTACAATTCCATGGCCACACCTATGGCATAAAACCTGAATCTATTGAGTGATGCTTCATTAGAGATGGTTGATTCCATGATGTATCATCAGATGATTTGTTCCTTGATGTAACTAACGAATACGAGACTAGATATTTGCTTTGTTGTGAACACATTGTGCTAGTTCCCAAATGATTTCTACAAAGCATATTGTGAGGTACCTAAAGGTTAAAGTTGATTATGGGCTAAAGTATGAAGTGAATCAGAATATTAACCTGGAGGGTTATATAGATTCGAATTGGGCATGCAGTTCCATTGATAGGAAGAGAACTTTGGGGTGCTTCTTTAGTATGACATTGGGTGTGATATCTTGGTTTATCAGGAAACATTCTTGCATGGCGTTGAGTACATGTGAGGAAAAATATGTTGCTACTTGCTTGACTATTTGTGAGGAAGTATGTTTCTTATGAAATATACTATTTGATTTTATTGATATGACTTGGATTTTTGTATGATGCAGAGAGGAGAAGTGAAGCTCCAGTGTGTACTTCACATCGAGTTTCCTTCCAAGGGGAAGTGATGAGTCCGAGAGCCTTTCTGACATGGTGGCAGACTGGGCCTCCCATGGTCAGATGTAAGTGTTGACATGGTGGTAGGTTGGGCCTCCCATGCTAAGATGTAAGTGCTAAGAATTTTCGACATGGTTGTAGGTTGTGCCTCCCATGGTCAGATGTAAGTGTTGAGCCCTTTTGACATGGTGGTAGGATAGGCCTCCCATGGTTGGATGAAATTTATAAGCCCTTCTAACATGGTGGCAGGTTGGCCCTCCCATGGTCAAATATAAGTGTTGTTCCTTTCTGACATGATGGCAGGGTGATCCTCCCATGGTGGGATGTAAGTGCAATGCCTTTCTGACATGGAGGCAGGTTGGGCCTCCCATGATTAGATGTAAGTGTAGAGCCTTTATAACATGGTGGTAGGTGGGGCCTCCCATGGTCAAATGTAACCGCAGATCCTTTCCTCAGATGGTAGATGGTGTTTCCTACCATGTCGGTGGCTGTAAGTGCATATCCTTTCCTCGGATGGTAGATGGTGTGTATTACCATGTGGGTGGATGTAAGTTTTGTTCCATTCCTTGGATGGTAGATGGTGTGTCCTACCATGTCAGTGGATGTAAGTGTTGGGCCTTTTCTTGGATGGTAGATGGTGTGTCTTACCATGCCGGTGGATGTAAGTGCTGGGCCTTTCCTCGGATGGTAAATGGTGTGTCCTACCATGCCAAAGGATGTAAGTGCTGGGACATTATAACATGGTGGAAGGAGGGACCTCCCATGATTAGATATAAGTGTTGATCCCTTTTGACATTGTGGCAAGATGGGCCTCACATGGTCAAATATAAGTGTTGATACCTACATCCAACATGAAAAAGGGCTAGCTCTGTATAACTTCCTATGACAAGTAAAATTGAGAGATAGCACCATTTGCTCAAGATAGAGGGAGGAGTGATGATGATGGCGAACCAGCTTTGATGATAATCCAGTGATGCAAAATTCTGCTGATGAACTATGTCAAGAGAATACCTTCCTAGTTAAGAGGGAGTCTTGATGTATATGTAACATCGAAATGTATTCACTTGTATATTTTAGATTATATTTCATTGTACCCTCGAGGAGATGTTTGTTTGTTTTATCGGGAGAGTCATTAATATAATAAATTCATGTAAAGTCATTGAGGTTAACCCTCCATTGTAATTCGGGGAAATAGTCCCCACAGTTGAGGGGTATTAGGGTTATTAGACTCTCCTAGTGAGTTCGGTCCTGTAGAATAATTTTCAAGTGGAAAATTAGTATAACTAGAGATTGAGACTCTCTATTTGAAATATACACTCACTCAAGTGTAGCGCATGAGTGAGAGAAGAGGATTTCGCACAAGTGAGAGAGAGGACAACTGTAAGAGATTATCTTTGTTTTTTTGGGTCTTACTTTTTCTATTAGTGCCCATTCTATCTCTAAGGAAGTTACAATATTTTCTCCTTTATGGTTTCCCCGAGGAAAAATATTTGTGTCTCTTGTCTCTTGTGATTATTGTTGTGCATGTTATTCTCTCAGATAAGATCCTAGTTCATATTGATTAAATGATAAAAATCTAATAGAAAGAGGGGGGGTCATTATGAGTAAGTAAGAGTTGGGGGGAAGAGTGGGGGTTGGTATGGGTTAGGTGGAATATTGGGGGAAGAGAGGGAGAGAGGAGGGGGGGTGTTAGTGGTAGTGGGGGATGTTGGGTGTTATAACGTCTAGATTAATGCACCTAATATTTAATTATCGACTTGGGCTGGTAGGCTTAGATTTGACAAAAAATATACGCGAAGGTAGAGGGGTTCCTATGGTGTTATGGGAATATTCTAACAAAAAAAGATCAAAGATCAAAATGAAAAACCGAGTCAAACTCCTAAGAATCCAATTATTAAGGTAATTAAACTTGAACAAAATATTAAACTAAATAATTGACAATTTATTTTATAAGTAAATAACTTCAAACTGAAAATGATACTATCAAAAACTAACTTTTCAAATAGGAAACTAAGATGCAAGGAAGACCTAACTAATAACAAAGTAGAAAACTTAATAAATAAAAATAAACAAGTAGAAAAATGAATAGGAATATCTTTGAATTTTGTCCTACAAGTCTCTTTCATTAATCACACAATGAAAAAGGAATAGCCTGAAAACATACTAAGGATTACATATAATACTGAATTTTACATGCAAATGGATAAATCAATCCAAAGGAATGAACACAAAACAATACATCAGTAAAGAGAAATGATAAATAAACTCAAGAAACAAAACATAAAATAGTTTAACACATATTTAAGGTGAAAAGTGGTAAGGTAAATTTTAATAAATAACCTAAAACAATCCAATTGAACTTTAATATAAAATAAAACTATCATTTAACTATCTCAACCAAAGCATACTTCAAACATTAAAGAAACTGAACTTAAAACAATCTCAAAACACATTAAAAACACTAAAAACGAAACTATGGGCTGAATGACAGACTGAACTATATGTCTGAAAGGGGTGACTAAATGAATGTTTAAACAGGATGGCCAAATGACAGTCTGCATAGTTAAAATGACATAAATTAACCTAAATGATCTAATCTTCAACTGAATTCACGTGGATGTAAATCTAATGCATAAAGGAAATAAGTAAACCTACTTATTAAGCCAATTTGATAGTGAAATAAACTTAAATAAATTCATGAAAATAAAGAAACCATTGCATGTTAATAAACAAACTGAAATTCAAATTGTACAACTTATAACTTATAGCATAAATGAAATAAATAGAAGTGAATCTATTTAACTTGATAAAAAATTAGTCTATTCTACCTGCTTGCAAATAAACTAAACAATAAACTGGAAATGAAATGGCTAAAAAGAATTCTGAAAGCAAACTATATGCACAGTTAACTATTTAATCTTTATAAATAAAATGGCATTATAGCAAATAAATGAAATAATAAAACAAACTGGAATTTAAACTAACTACAACAGAAAAGATGAAAGAAATAAACAATAAAAGAAACCTCTGGTTGATGAGGGGCCATCTTAGCAATCACGCGTGATTCCTCACTAACGCTTAAACAAAATCATAAACATCAAAGCATACAACTCTTTATTCAAGAAATGGAAAAAAGTACATAATTCTTCTCCAAAAATGACTATCTAACAAATGAAAATGATCAACTCTAACTCTGCACAAGGAGGTGTTTATATACAACATTTACAAGGATGAGAAAGTTGACCCTTTAGTGGTCAACGTCTATCTAAATTTAATCAATCCATAAAGGTGTTCAACTGATAAAACTCCAACACACAATATCTTCCTCCTTCAGTGCACATCGACTCTCTTCATTGGACAGTGTAATGCATAGGCTCTGTCTCCATCGGGGCTGGTTCTATTCAGTGTGTGTGATGATGTGCATAGCTCCTTCCTTCGTACAACAGGTGCACTGGTGGAAAGAAGAGGTAATGTACATGATGAATCTTCTAGAATGCGGGTTAAATGCACCAACCCGTGGTCTATTGGTGAGGTGTCAAGCAGGGGCACTATGATGGTGGGTCATTTAGAAGTGGCCTTCTCCATCATCCCAACACATGGACAGTAAATAGTTCATAAGATGTTTCAACATTTTAATTCCTGGAATCAGTTCTCAACAATGCATAGTCGAGTTAGTGATCTGGATGAAAATATGAACAACGATCTGGACCATGAGCGAGATATGTGGGTGAAAATATAGGGAGAATGTGATGTCTATTTGTTGGTGTGCTTAAGGACTATGGTCTACAGTAACAATATTTAAATTCCTGGAAACCTGCCAACTAGTTTCATGCAGTGAGCTGGATGATGAGTTGGATGTGTTGTGTGCATGGCAAGCTGAATGTGTGCTTGTTGTTAATTCATCCAAAAAGCTTATATAACAAGCAAACAAATAAAAAACTCAATTAATATATGAAATGTGCTTCAATAATGTCAATTTTAATGAATAAAATAATAAATGATAACAATATATGGATTTTATATAAACCTTAAATTCATACATACCTGGGCTGAATAGTGATCCACGTGACATAAAATATGCAAAAAGATAATAAAACATATTCTTAAATAAGTAATTTAACTGCCAAAAATGATAACAAATCTAGGATCAACAGGGAACATAAGGATGTGGGTGTTTGTAAGAGAGAGATAGAGTAGAAGTGTTTCTTAGTGGTATGGGGTGACCTGTGGATGTGTGTGCCTGTCTATGTGTGTGTGTGTGAGAGAGAGAGAGAGAGAGAGAGAGAATGATTGGGGTGATGGTGTGTTAAGGAGAGAAAGGAGGGGTTGTTAGAGGTAGGGAGAAGAGGAAGAGGGGTGTGCGGGTGGACATAAAATAATAAAAAACTTGTTATAATTGGAAAAATAATCAAATGTAAAGTTACAAGATTCCACAATGTGCACGCGCTATATTCTTACAAAACATGTTTGTGTTATGCATAAATATAACACACACACGTTTATGTTGGTGGAAAAACAAATTTGAGTTCAAACAAAATGTGTGCACATTTAGTGCCAGTATGGCCGAGCCTCCAACCATGCTAGCATTGAATTCTTATTCCAATGTGTCTACTTCATACTCTAGTTCAGATTCATCATTTCTATGCATGGGAGTATGATAAACCATGGCTTACTAAGCATTACATCCAAAATTTCAATATTCTCGTCTTTAGCCATTGGTTACAATATGTTGCACACCATTTTTGATGAAATTTTAGAAACATATTTTTTTTGCATATTCGAATTATCTAATTTTTAACAAGGATATATTTTTTCTATTTTTCTTTTATTGATCTTATGTCATCACTCATAGACTAAAAACAAATTGCTAGTTTTTCATCTATAACTCTTCCATTTCTCAACCATTTTGGAAAAAAAATGTATGGTGCAATAAAGAAGATTGACCTCTACATGCTATAAAAAAAAACATTTCCAAATAATTATATCTAGACATTCAAACATTGCACCCACAATTGACATAACCTTTTCTAGGTTTGATCACATAGATAATTAAATTTTTATTTTTATTGTTTTGGAAAAATAGTCATGCACTAGTACTATTTTTTCTCTATATGTCTACCCATTTTTGTAAGTTGATTCCATCATGTAGGCAATCAAAGGCTGCACACACAAAAAAATATACCTTATAATTTGTCCCAAAAATAAAAAAGTGTTCATTAAAAAATATCAAACTTTAGATAGTTAAGAACATTTTCAATAGAAAAAAATTATATATTTGGAAATGTCATTCAATCCTACATTTCATTTTTTTACTCATCCCAAGATTCACTCTGTAAATGTCCCAAAATATCCATGTAAGTTGATGGATTCCTATTTTTTCAGTTTTATATTGCATCTGATGTTTCAAAAGAGACCCTAATTAACTAGCATACACCCATAAAAAAAAATGAAAAAAATATAGTGCTTTAATCACTATTATAAAATCTCTAAAGATCCAAAAAAAAACTAATAAAATAACACTCCTTAAACAAACATATATTAACTTCTCAATATCCCAAAAGAACTAATAGAATAACACTTGAAACAACCAGAGATTAATTTCTCAAGATCCCAAAAAACTAATAAAATAACACTCCTGAAACAACAAGAGATATGTCCTAAAAATCATCGTAGGCTTAAATGGTAGCAAGGTCAAAGCCCTAAACTCAAGCCCTAGTCCCCCAAAAAAAAATTGTAACTGAAGGTCCACACTAGAGACTTTCACACACTATTATCAAGACGAAACTGCAACTATTGAATCCTTTACCAAGACCCCATGAAAACCACTCTAGATCCACTATGTTATGCAATGAAATCCCATATATAGCATAAAAATAGTAAAAATAGAAAAAAAGAGAGTGATCCACACCTAAAAGATGAATAGCAGTGATAAATATCCATCCTATTCGAGGAAGGAACCTCCCTACACAATGTACAAGACAAGATAAGATGATATGATGATTAAAATGAGAATATATCCTTCCTATTTATAGGAGATAAAGGTGTACAATAAAAACTAATCAACCCATTATTATATCCAAGCCTAAATAAATAATATGTAATGCACCACAATTTAGGGGGTAACGCGCCACACTATATGGTGTAATGTGTCATCATTAAGGTCTTAACATGCCACTCCCCTTCAAAAAGTGTTTTCATGAACGTTGAATTAGTTCAAGATGTTGTTGTATAAAGAACTCATCTTCCCATGTTGAATCGTTTGTGGGTAAGTTCTTCCATTGAATGAGATACTCTGAAATTGATCGATTTAGAAGTTGTCTAGTTCGTATTTTAGTAATTTCTTCGGGATCCAAGATGATTTTTTCTTCCTCATCAATTTTCATTAACATCATGTGAACTAGTATCTTGTCAGTGATTACCTTCTTTAAACATGAAACATGGAAAACTAGATGGACTCGTGAAGATGCCGATAGTTCCAATTTGTAGGCCATACTACCAATATTTTGTAACACCTTGTAGGGACTACATTATTTAGGTGATAATTTATTATCCTTCTTGGTGTTCTTCAGGGACATCTGTTTGTATGGTTGCAGTCTTAAAAACACCCAATCCCCAACATTAAAACTTTGTTTACTATGGTGTTGATCTTCTTGTTGTTTCATTCGATTTGTGCCAGATTCATGTTGTCCTTTAAGAGTTGAAGAACTTGTTGTTGATGCTCCATGTGGTCTTCCACTTTTTGAACCTTAGAGTCTCTTGGTGAAGATGTGATGGATGGTGGATGGTAGCCATACAGTGCCATAAATGGGGTCATTTTGGATGATGTATGGAAGGAAGTATTATACCACCATTCTTCCAAGGGAAACCACTTGACCCATTCTGTTTGTTTATCAGTTGAAAAACATTGAAGATACCCTTCCAAACATTTTTTTACTATCTATGTTTGTCCATTGGATTAAGTGCGATAAGATGAGCTATAAGCCAGTTGAGTAACCAAACAAGGAAATATTTCTATCCAAATATTTTGAGTGAAAATGGGGTCTCGGTTAGTAACTATAATATTTGGAGTACCATGTATTTTTTGTACTATCTCCATAAAATAATTGTCTACCATGCTTTCTTTGAAGGGGTGAGATACTGCACAGAAGTGTGCATATTTAGTAAGTCTATCAAAAACCACCATGATGACACTCTTTCTTCATAATTTTGTAAACCTATGATTAAATCCATCGAGACCTCTATACACCTTTGTCTTGGAATGGAAAGTGGTTGTAGGAGACCAAGGGTCTTAATTGTTTCCACTTTATTTTGTTGGCAAGCCAAAAATCTGCCACAAAATTTTGAACATCGGTTTTAAGACCATCCCAAAAAAAATCTTTCTTTACCCTATTGTAGGTTTTAAAGAAACCTGAGTTCCCTCCTATCGGTGAAGAGTGGAATTCAGAAAATACCTTTTTCTTGATATGGGAACTCTTACTAAGATATAAGCAATCCTTGTACCACAGAAAGTCCTCTTTTCACCAAAATGTATTAGAGGCACTAGGATCCTATTGTAGATTTTGAATAAATGTACATATTTTTTCGTAATTTTTTGATTCCTCCATTGCTTCAGATATCCAATCTAGTTGGATGATCAAAATAGCATAGATTAATGCTTCAACATCCTCATCTTTCTAGGAGAGTGCATCTGCGACAACATTTTGCTTCCTCCTTTTGTAGATGATTTCAAAGTCATATCCCAACATCTTTATTACCCATTTTTGTTTCTCTTATGAATATAGCCTTTGTTCCAAGAAGTATTTAAGGATATCATGATTAGTTTTAACCTTGAAATGTCTCTGTATAGCATAGGCACGGCATTGCATCAAGGCATGTAGTATTTCCAACATTTCCTTCCCATAAGTGGTATTTTTTAAGTTATTTCCATTGATTGGATGACTTTTTAAGGAAATAGGGTGTCCTTCTTGCATTATTGCAACTCCAATTCCATTTCCTGAAGCATAAAATTCCACAATAAATGTTTTTTTGAAGTCTCGTGTTTCCAAAACAGGAGCTTTACACATGGCCTCTTTGAGTTGTTGAAAGGTTCGAGTTGCCTCTGGAGTCCAAGAAAATGAATTGTTCTTTAGTAATGATGTTAGAGGAGCTCCTATTCTTCCATAGTTCCAAACAAACTTGTGGTAGTTCCCTGTCAAACCTAAGAATCCTTGAATATTCTTTAGGGTTTTGGGAATGAGCCAGTCCATCATGGATTTAATTTTTTTAAGGTCTACCTTGACACCTTAGTGAGATACAATATGACCCAAATAATCTACCTCATTTCTCCCAAAGAAACATTTTGAGGGTTTTTCATACAGTTCGTTCTCCTTTAGTAGTTGTAGTACCCTGTCAACATCTTGAACATGTTCTTCCCAAGACTTGCTATAGATCTGAATATATCATCAAAGAATACTAGCACAAATTTTCTAAGGAAATTCTTGAAAATAGAATTCATGAAACCTTGAAATGTGGAAGGTGCATTTGTTCGACTAAATGGCATGACCAAAAATTCATAGTGACCTGCATGAGTTCTGAATGTTTTTTTGGGGATGTCTCCATCCTTCATTTGAATATGATGATACCTAGAATGAAGTTCTAACTTTGTGAAGACAACTATGTAATTCGTCTAACAATTCATTAATGACGGTAATGGGGAACTTATCTTTAATGGTGATCTTTTTGAGCTCTCTATAATCAGGACACATATGCCATGATCCATCTAACTTGCATACCATTACCACTGGTGCAGAGTAAGAACTTTTCTTAGTCCTAATTATGCCATCCTTTAACATTTCATCCACAATACGCTCAATTTCACTCTTTTGTCTATAGGGATATCGGTAAGGTCTAATGTTAGGAGGAACACTACCTGGAATTAAGTGGATAGCATGATCAAAGTCATGAATAGGTGCAAGACATTTGGGAATATATTCAAATACCTTGGAATGCTTATTAATAACCCTTTATAGATCTGAGGAGATAGGTACTTTTGAGGTTCGAACATCTAATGAGAATAATTGTGCAACTGTACCTTGATGTCCCCTTTTTAACAACTTTGTCATACCATTAGATCATATCACCTTTCTTGGTTTTCCTATGATACCATTTAACTCATATTCTTTACCATCCCATGAAAATTTAATGAAATTTTTTTGAAAATTAAAAGTCACTGTTCCCAATGATTTTTACCATTGGACACCCAATATAGCATGAACACCGCCCATTGGGATAACAATAATTGAACTATTCAATACATATTCTCACATAGGTAGATTGATATTATGGATTTTCCATGAGAAATTTATATTTCATCCATATGTAATCATTACTTGAAATTTTGGTGCTAGATAAACAAAGAAATTAAGAACTTTGGCTAATTTACAGTGAATGAAATTATGAGTACTACCAGAATCAATCATCATTGTTACCTTCTTCTTTTTGATGTATCCTTCTATCTTGAGAGTTTGAGGAGTGATAATTCCAACCAATACATGACAAGATATGGTGGGAGAAATTTCTTTTGAAGTATCCTATTCTAATTCTTTTGAAGTCACCTCTTGTTGAGATGGTTCCTCTTCTTTTGGTTCTTCCTCTTCACAATCTATGTAGAATAATTTATTCTCATTGCACTTATGTCCCTTACTATACTTGCCATTACAATTAAAGCATAATATTTTTTCTCTTCTTTCATCTAGTTGTTGGGGTGTCAATGTTTGTGGTGGTTAAGAAGAAGGAACATTATTTTCTCTATATGTGTTGGACAATGCCTTTCTAGTATTCATTGCCATACTTTTATTTTCAAACTTCCTTGCCATCATTAAAGCCTTCTCTAGATATGATGGTTCAAAGAGTTACACCTCATGTTGAATGCTATCTTTCAAGGTTCCAATAAAGAAATATAAGAAATTATCTTCTGAAATATTCTTCACTCTAAGACTTAGCTACTGAAATTGCTTGATGTGATCTATAACTAAACCCTTTTGCTTGAGATTTACCAATTCACTGAAGAAGGTGTTGCTATTTATATCCCCATAATTTTCAATCAATTATTTGTTGAATATAGACAAAGAGATAATAGACTCCTTTTTATGGTCACAAATCCATTGGTACCATACAAATTGATAAGGTTCTAAATATAGGGATGCAATAGTTACCTTTTTCATAGTGGGAACCTGGTGTAGATCAAAGAATCACTCCATCTGAAAAATATGCATGATTGGATCCTTGCCATAAAAATTTCGCATGTCAACTTGGTGATAAAGTAGTTTCTTAGACCTAGATTGACCCTATGATGTTGTAGTGAATCATAAAATTTTGAGGACTCCAAATTCCTACTCTCCAATTGTTTTTCAATTTTCTCTAGACATGACTGGAATAAGTCATCTTGTTCCTCCTTATCCTCTTATTGAGTAGATAATTGAGGAATAAATTTATGTTTGGTATCCTTGATAAATTCCTTCAAGTATTGGATATATTCTTTACTATTCATCCCTTTCAGATCTTCTTTAGTATACATCTTCTTTTCAATTTAGAAAAGTCATCGATTTTCACGTTTTCTTTAATCATATCTTCCAACTTTGACACTCTAAAAAAATGTCTTTTATTTCCTCATGGGTTAGGGATGAATCCTCTAGGGTTTTGAATGGAGTGTGACTCTTTCCACTTACTTTTGGTGGAATTTTTAACAATATTACACCCTATGGCTTACCACAAATATATCCTTCTACTAAAATCTATTCAAATGCAAAACGGTGTACCTTTCTCAATCACTATTTGGGAGACTATTTTACGGCCGACTTGTAACTAAGGTAAAATTTGAATTTAGACTCCTCTTATTCTAAACCTTAGTCCTATAGTACCTTGGTGTTTCCTCTTTCCAATGTTGTAGGCATCACCTAATTTGGATCAGCCAAAAAAATGTTATTGCAAATATACCAAAGCTTCTTATTTTTTTCCTATCCATAAGAGAGAACTTGTATTGTATGCCACATGTCCACTATCTTGTTTCTGTATCTGAAAATTCTACCATAGATACCCTGTTCCAATGTATTTCAAATACAACTGGTCTCACTCCATTTGTATATCGTATTCCTCAGATATGAATTTTTTCCCAAGAACACATGTTTTAGACTAATTGTAGGACTAGTCAAAAACCCTAGACTCCTCTACAATAATATCTGAAATTGTTACTAGAGATATTTCAGCATGTTTTGGAAGTGTTTTTTTGACCTCGATATCTAATTTATTGTAGAAAAAGAGTTGTAGCAAAAGTCCCACGCTGACTCATTTAGCAGAAGCGCGTCCCGAGGAAAGAGCTCTGATAGAAAATGTGATGCAACCAGATCCCATATATAGCATAAAAAGAGTAGAAATATAAAATGAGAGAGTAATCCAATCCTAAAAGATGAATAGCAGAGATAAATATCAATCCTCGTCCACGGAGGAACCTCCTTACACTATGTACAAGACAAGATAAGATGATATGGTGATTAAAATGAGAATATCTCCTTCATATATATAGGAGATAAAGGTGTACAATAAAAACTAATAAACCCACTATTAGACCCAAGACTACATAAATAATATGTAATGGACCACAATATAGGGGGTACTGCGCCACACTATATGGTGTAATGTGTCATCATTAAGGGATTAACACACCACCCACTAAAACTATAGTTGGTGGTACATGCCATTGTCCATATTGGAATCAAATAGAACAAAGAAACACAACCTCTTCTAACTAAAGAATAAAATGCACCTCTTCAATCTGATGCTTCCTCAGTATCCCTCTCTTAGTTGAAACCACCATTGTCCATGACAGTGTCAAAGTAAAATGGGAAATTTACCATATTTTCTTCATCGACAAGGAATATCTATGTCAAAGTCCAATTCATAATCATCTCCAAAGAAAACGCCCCTAGTTTTTCGTAAAGGAGAAGAGAAGCTAGGGTAGGAACCCTAGATGCCTATGCAAAACTTCTGATTTTTCTGTCAAAGTTGTAGAGAGTATACAAAACTAGATCCCAAATGACATGAAAATGTCACAAGATGTAATTAATATATAATTTTTTGGTTTCACAAGTGAGTATAACATTTTCTGTTACCCCATTAAATAAAGGACTGGCATGTTAGAGATTAGCGATGTAGAATAAAAAATGGGTTCTTATGAGAAACATTTTAAAAAAAATCAAAGGATTTTATAGCTTGAGGTTGAGTTGACATGTAGTACTTTTTTCTTTCACATGGGAACAACTGACCAAGAAAGAAACCAATACTTCCCCATATTTCATGGATGGTAAGGGTGGTAAGCCATCGTCCTTCAAACATAAGTCCTTACCCCAAAGGAATCAAGCCTCGAACTTGTGACCTCCCCCCTTTCTCAAAGAGTGTGCACACATTGATTAACAATTGAGATATCCCTTTGGAATGACCCTGGATCAAACCCAATTTTCAGATGTTGATTTTAGGGAAATGTGGTAATTTTATTTTATTTTATTTTCTACATCAAACTAAATATTGTTAGTCGAATCACCACATTTACATTCTCATGTGGATGGAGAATAAGAATCAAACTCATAATTCAATATATAATATTTGATACCTTAATCAAATGGAATGCATGCTCTGCAATAATATGCAATTAACCCATCTCTCTTAACCTCATAGGAGCATGGTTTACCATGAATATGCTAACATATAAATAAATTAGAGTCACAAATCATAGTTGAGATAATCTCATAATAATAATAAGGTCAAGTTGAAGAATGCTTTGAATTAAGAGAAAGTACTGTAGCATACAACATTATTTCATTACCATGAAAAATTAAACATGGATCATTAAAGTAATTAATTAAACAAAGAGGGAAGACCACCCTAGCCTTTTGAACAAGGTTCCCTCACATTATGTCCTTAGTATTTACTTGTTAAGAGGTATTTCATGACTTTCGAAAATAAAACAAATATCATGAAAGCCAATAATTCAAGATATTTATAATATAGACATATTATCAAAATAATGATAGAAAACAACGTGTGTTAGAATAATAAACCCACATTTACCTACCTTAGACATTAATTAATTCATTTTTGTCTTATTTGCCTAGTTTCCTATATTCCACTCCATGCAAGTTGTCTTCTACATGTCATAGAAGTCAAACTTGCTAAAACTGAGTCATGGAGCACTTGGGAAACCTCCTCGAAACCATATTTAGTATATATTCTTTATTCTAGATCCTTCAAAGCGCATATCTACGTTTTCTACAAAGCTGCCTATTTTATTGAGAAATAAGGCAAAAGGGAAAGCAAGACTAGGTGTAGTTGACTTTTTTTTTCCCACATCATCCTCCATCCTTTTCTCCTAATAAAAGAATGTATGATTTGTCTATCCATCCCTTATTATCTTTCCTTCTTGACTTTTCCAATTCGTGAGCCTCTAAGTGGATTTGGAAACTGCTTTATGCACCTATGGGGGATTTGACTAGATTTAGTAAGCCTACTTTTTGACTATTTCGAATGGCATCCTGATGAATTCGAATATCTCATGTAATTATATATTTCAGCAGCCTATGACATAACAAGGTTGGATATTGTACACTTATTCAATACAGATTAATGTTATTCTACAATTTTAGTCTCCTTCGATGGTAATTTTGCATGTTTGATTAGCAATTTTGTGAGTGTAATTGTTCTATCACTCGGGTTCAATTTCCACAACTTGTTGATTATACATTAGTAGAATGAACTTTACATAATTTGGCTGAGAACACCTATTATCAACCACTTACTACATTATCAAATAGATGAGATCAAAGATCACCGTTTTTTAATATTATTTAATTGATCAGAAACCCTTCCATTGACTTATGTTTACAATCACAAGAGAACTTCTAGAAATGTAGACCTAGATACATCTCTAAAATTTCAGTTCAACTATTCACTATGCCAAACTCAACATACCAACGATTAGTACTCATTTACAAAATTTCCTTTTATCTTAAACATTAAGAATAAAATATCTATCAACTTATTAAACAATAGAAAATAACTTAAAAGTACTTTAATTGATGCAATTAATATGGAAACTAAGTGCTTCACTTCGAATTTCCACCCTACCTTAGGCTCTCTACCCGGGTTACTGCCAACATGCCACCCCAAGTTGGGTAGAATACACTAGAGAGAAGGCATCATGGAACTTTCACAAAGGCTCCATATAAGATTTGTAATGTTTATCCTTAGTCGATACTTGCATGTCTCTAATTATAATATTTTATACCCATAACTATGACCATCACCTAATCACTAACTTATAATCAATATAATATTACTTTCATATCAATCAAATTTAATGATTACAATAATCTCTCTATTTATTAAAAAATTAACCCTTTGATTAACATCTTTAGCAAAGATGATTTAAATTCTTTAATCAATATAATCCTTTAACCTCAAAAAATTAAGTATAGAGCACTATGCTATATAACGAAACTCTAATATTAAGCATGAATCATATCTTTTCACAATCCCATTTACCTTATTTTATCATTTAAATAGGTAAACACAAAGTGTCCTATTTTCACACAATATAGTCTAAAATGGGCATCTCCTTAAAATTTTCACATCTTATTAACCATTAGAATTGTCTCTCCTCGTGCACTACGCATGCTCATTTTTTAAACTAAGCATAATACCCCATTATATATATATTGTTTCCAATAAACTACAATAGTTGAATATTTGTTATATTTAAGTGGAAGAAGTATAATCCATCCTCTTTTTCCCAATTAAGGCTACACAAAAGGACTATTCTTTGATGACTTGCTCCCTTCCTACCATAACCATTAAGATTTATGCTAGCAACAAGGTGTGTCCCTATTATTTCTAATGATGAACTGTTGCATAAGAAAACAATATAACATATGTTTTCACCTAGAGGTGCAATCACTGAGGTAAGAAAATGATCCAAGGTAAAGCAAGCTCTGCAAAATATAACTATGTAGACAAAGCACTCCTAAGTGTTTTTTAACAATCATGAAAATGATTTAAACAATACAGATTCTACTACGCATATGCAACAATATTTTATCTTTTAATTACAATAATTCCCTTAGGGTTATTCTAGTTGAAGACCCTAAATCAATTTACGATTACAGTGCTCACATATACTTAACAACTTAAGGGATTCTTATCTTTATTGGATCATTGCATAGTTAACTTAATTATTCATCCCATCTTATATAATTATTTAACATCTATAGTATTCATATATCAATACTAGTGTACATGTGCAAAGTGTGCATGCATGTTCAGTGTATGCACAGGCTAAATATTTACTATAAAGAAACCCCATCCTGCTTGTGCATACCTTCTAACTAATAATAGTGTTCTCGGACCATGCAGAGAAAACATATATATACAATACAATTACCTTAACATTATTAGTTATTTAATAATTAAGCTTTTAAGATTCCATATCATCATCTTTATGTTTATGTTAGTTTCATCAATCAAGCACAAGGAGGGTACCTACTACCACTATCTAAGATCCAGGAATACCCAACCATTAACAATACTAACTAACATATCCTCACATCCTAACCTACACGTGCATCCTCCCTATCCTTCCTCTGCTAGCACAAAAGTAGATGTTGACTCCACCGACTTGACCACATAACAACCTGAGAGCGATAGCATCAGCTAGCAGTGGACCTACCTCTCCTAGCAGGCATCTGACCATCGTCATCAAAACAACATGGGGAGCGTGTCTCAACACGACCCTCCCATGATCTCGAGTATAATGGAAACATAGGGTGGAAAATACATCCATCCCTCTCAACATGCTGGGTCTACAACCTTATCAACTCATAATCTAATTCTCTCGAAATTATTGGTCTGTGTCATCGTATCATCACTTTTGGTTGCTAAGTTTTATGGTACAACAAGTTCTTATTCCTCGTATCATATCAATTTCTCGGTCATCTCATAGTTCATGTGTCATGTAGGTTAGTATTTCACAAAATACACATTTATAGATAGCATTTCCACTTGATCAATAGTTGATTCACATCATTATCACCATTTATTTTTCATGTAACAACTTTAGTTTGTTATGGTTACACATGACATATATGTTTGGGTACATAGGGTGCTCTCAAAATACCAAACACCTAGAGTAGCCACTCACACAAATAGATCACATATCAACACATCGATGTTTTTACATGGTTAAAACCCTTGAGAGGGAAATAGTCCACGACCCCAACCAAATAGCCACTTGGAGCAATTTATTATGAAAAAGAAAGAAAGTTACAAATGATCTTCTCATAATCGATCAACTACCCAAGGACCCTCCATGTTCTTTAAATAGAGATCATGGATCGATCAGGTGTTAAGCCATAGATCAAGGGTAGGTATGATCTAATAGAAGTTGAACTGTTGGATCAATTTATGTCTAGAACATATCGTGACTATCGGATTAGAATATTTACAAATGCATACTAATGCATACTAAAGAAACACACTTTACCTAATCGATACATTACAACAAGTTGATCTTAACCAACTCCTAAGTGTCTAAATATCCTATCATCCCCCCTTAAGAACAACTTGGGATAAGATTGAAGGATTTACAAAAGTGATATTATTAGGAGAAGGAAGGAGGAATTAGAGCATATCCCCCCTTAATGAAAAATTCATGAACTCCTAACATAGATCAAAGTTTAGAAAACTATGCTTTTGTAAGAGAATTGGTGAAGATGTCTGCAACTTGATCATCTGTAGGGAAATAGAGAACTTGAAGAACATGATCATGAACAAGATTTATGATGAGGCGCATATGTAAGTCAATGTGTTTGCTACTTTCATGTAGAACTGGATCTTTGGCAAGCTTGATGCACTTTTACTGTCGCACCAAAGTGGAGTAGGCTGCTACTGCTTGAATCCAAACTTTGATAGGATCTTTTGAAGCTATAAAGATTACTGATTGGTATTAACTGCAACTCGATATTCTACTTCTGCCAAAGGAAGAGAAAGATCTTGTTGTTTCTTACAAGCCCAAGTGACAGTTCTATATCCCAGACTGAAAACATAACCTGCAGTAGACTTTCGATCATCGGGATCGTCGACCCAATCTGAATCAGTGAAACCAACCAACAAAGGTGTCCCCCCTATACTGTAATGAATCCAAAACTGAATTGTACCTCGAATATATGGAAGTATTCTTTTTTATTCTTTCTAATGACTTTCATGAGGTGTTTACATATAATGAGCAACATGACCAATGACAAAGGAAATATCAGGAGAAGAATGAGTCAAGTATAAGAGACTACCAACAAGGTGACGATACAATGTATCATCTATTTCAGGGGAAGTACAAGTGGCATAAAATTTGACTCTAGAATGGAAGGGAGAAGGGGTTGTTTTACAATCTTCCATGTGAAAGTGATGAAGAAGGTCACAAGCATACTTATACTAGGAAAGAAAGATTCGTTCTTTGGTTTGCAAGACTTGGAGACCAAGAAATAAATGCAAATGTCCTAAGTCTCACATTTCAAAATTTTGCTTAATACTATATTTCACATGGGTTAAAATCTTAGGGTCATTACCACTAAGGATAATATCATCAACATAAAGAATAAATATGATGACATGGTTTCCTACTTTCTTGGTATAGACATTGGGGTCAGAATGACAGCTTGAAAAACTAGTGTCAAGGAGAAAGCTATCCATTTTGGCATACCAATCTCTAGGATATTTCTTAAGGCCATATAAGGATTTCTTAAAGCGAAAAACAAGGCTAGAGTTATTTTGAACATATAGAGGAGGTTGTTCCATGTAAATTTCCTCCTATAAATCATCATGTAATAATGTAGACTTGACATCCATTTGATGGAATTCCCCGTTATGGAAGGCTGGAAGGGAAAGAACAAGGTGGATGGAGTTTATTTTTGCAATTGGGGAAAAGGTTACACTGTAGTCAATCCCTTCAACTTGGAAAAAAACTTTGGAAACTAAAATTTTCGTAAGTCTTTCAACAATTCCATCTAATGCACACTTAGTTATATATACCCATTTACATATGACAAGTTTTTTTCCTTTTGGAAGAAGTACAAGGTCCCAAGTATCGTTCTCCATTAAGGAATGATATTCTTCATCCATAGCTGCATCCCAATCTGAATTTCCTAAAGCTTCTGTAAAAGTTTCTGGATCATGATTCTCAGAAACTTGAGAAAAAAGAGAAGAGGCTCGCTACAACTGGGAACGTGTTTTACATTGATCTCTAGGATAACTGACAAGATCACTAACTACTTCGCATGTTGAACAAACCCATCAAGGAAGAAATGGTGCTGGTGTAATTGGAGGAATATGAGCAGGAGGAGGTGGATTTTCATCCTCACTGTCATCATAAAAAAATGGAGTTGGAAAACTATTAAGGAAGTTGGAATTAGAAGAAGGAACAATCACTGAATCAAGCTCATAGGACAAAGATGGAACAACCGTTGAGTTAGTTTTGTAGGCAAAGAGATTTTCATCAAATTTAAAATCTCTTCTAGATATTACATCATTTGAATGTGGTTGAATAATTCTATAACCTTTTACATCTTCAAAATATCCAACAAATATTCACTTTCCACTTTTAGGATGCAATGCTTTCTGTTTTTCATCCGAAATGTGATCCCATGCTTCACTACCAAACACACGAAAGTGACTTAAATCTGGTTTAATTTTACTCCATGCTTCTTCCAATGTTATACCTTGTAAAGCTTTAGTGGGGGTGTGGTTAACTATGTAATTTGCACAATTTATGGCCTTAGCACAAAATTGAAGACTTAGTCCCCTAGATTGGATCATACAGTTAGCCATTTATTTTAAAGTGCGTTTCTTTCATTCACCTACACCATTTTGTTGTGGTGTATATGGAATAGTGTGTTGTTGTTGTATTTCTTGTTCAGTGTAGAAATTAGTGAAATTTTTGTTAACATATTCTCCTCCATTATTGGATCATAACTTAATGATTTGATGACCAGATTGTTTTTCAACAAGGGACTTGTAGTCCAAGAACATGTTAAACACTTCTCTCTTAAGTTTTAGGAAACAAACCTAATTTATTATGGAGTATTCATCAATGAATGTTAATAAAATTTGATACTAGAAAAGGAAGCATATGGAAGAGGACCACACAAGTCACTATACACAAGCTCCAAGGGAACTGAAGCATGTCAAGAGGCACGTTTGTCAAAACTGTCTCAATGATTTTTTTCGAGTACACAACTAGAACAAACATCATCCATGCAAGATACCATCAGAATATCGGTCACCATATTGTCTTTACATTATTTTTGCAATGAATTTTAGTGACCAAATCGCTCATGCCCAAGTTTTCTCATGTTATCACTATGAGAAACAAAAACTGAAGGAAAAGGTGATGACACAAAGTTGTTAAATTTGTACAACCTGGTAATATCATCAAGTATTTCAGTAGCTAGGACATGTTGAGGATATTTAAAATCCTTGATTACAACTTGGTGAGGTGTAAATGATACAGTTTTACCTTCACCATAATGAGTGATTTGATAGACTGACAAAAAGTTGCATGAAATTCTTGGAACACATTGCACATCACTAAAATGGCCATTTTCTACTAAAACTGTTCGAGATCCAACAACACTTAAAGAACTATCATCACCAACAAATATTTGTTTGTTGTTACATTCATGCATAGTAAAAAAGCCTTAGCCATATGATAAGATGCTCCAGAACCAATGAGCCATTCATTTAAAGTAGAAGAACAAGATGCAGTATAATAGTAACGAGAAGCACAAAGTGCATGTCCATGAGAGATAGATTCTGAATATGAATCTAGGCTGATGTGGTGCTTCTTCATTGATGCTTCCAAGGATACCATCTTCTTCAAACACTTAGATACATCATGATTATATTTCCCACAAAAGTTGAAATAATGCTCAGTATTCTTTCCTTTTGGATTCCATCCTTTGTCATTTTTTAAGGAAGGAGATGATTGAGAGGGTTTGGGACCCTTGTTTGGATTATTATTGAAAAAATTTTGTTTCTTGGGATGCTTGGACTTTTATTTCTATTGGGACAATAAAGATTTCCCATATGTATCTGCATGGTTAATTATTCCAAGATGTATGAGCTTATCTTTCTCTCTAATCAAGGCTTATCTTTCTCTCTAATCAAGGAATCACAAAACTATTCAAGAGTAGGCTCTTGATAGCTAGCTGCAGTCAAGGATTCTTATCATTATCAATGGGTTCTATTTCTTTCCCTGAGGTTATTCTAAAATGTCTCCTACTTCATAGAACATCCTCCATATGAGATCTCCATGAGAAATAGTTAGAACTAGTAAGTAGAATATCACAAGGGGCGGCCATAGTGTAAAATAATGGCTGAAAAACATAAACTAACTATTTGGATGCAAAGAGCTCAAAAAATTAGGCTGTTTAAAAAAAACGACACTGGAAACTAATTTCATATGATGAAGTTATGCTTGATCAAAGAAAATTTTGAAGATGTCCCGAATAGTGACGTGGCAGATATTAAATTGATCAACTAAAAAAAAGAATCCCCTTCTTCTCAAGATGAACCTTTGACAATCACTTTACAAGAAAGTTTCTTTAAGTGAATCACTTTTGTAAAATAAGTGATTTTCACTTTTACAATAATGGTACTTTAAATAGTGCGGCGATAAACAAAAAAACTTAAGCAACTCACTTTTTTTTTTAAAGTGGGAAGCACTTTTACAATAAAGTAACTTAAAAAAAGAAATTGCATGCACTACTAAAAAAATAACTTAATAAGACTTGAACTCAAGACTTATGAAGGAATAAAGCAATTTTGGGCCAAGTGAGCTAATTCTAAAAGGTACGTAAAAGAAGGGAATGAGGAAGGGGGGATTTTTTTTTTACTCTTCTCTCTTGATCTCCGTGCTTGCTTCTTTTTCCTACAAATCACACCACAAACTGAAAACCAAAAAACCAAAAAACCTTTCCCGTGCTTGTGGGGTTAGATCTTGTTAGGTTACCTAAAAATTCTACGTTTTCTCTCTATTTCTGATTCATCACAATCACACAAGGTGCACAACAAAGAGCATATGCATCCAAGAAAAACCCTTTCCCTTTCTGTTTCTGATTTGTCGTGATCGCGCAAGGTGCACAGAAAAGAGCATACGCAGACATGGAAGGAAACAATCCAAGATCATAAAAAGATCTAATAATAAAACTGATAAAAATATGAGAGTTTTTTTTAATTAAAAAAAATAAAACAAAACCATCAGTGTAACATTATAGCTTTAGATCTACGGAAATGGGTGTTTTTGGATCAAACGGAAATGGTTTTTGATGAAACAAAAACTATTTCCCAATGTAAATGGTGCTCTAGATGTAATGGAACACCACCCACATGACACAAATGTACAAGAATTATAGAACTAAAAACCATTTCAAATTTTCGTCAACAACAATTCAAGATCTAGATCACGACTGGAAGTGGCACTTCATAAACGCTCTGATACCATGTTCGGGTACACAAGGTACTCCCAAAAGACCAACTAGAGAAGCCACTCACACAAATAGATCACAGATCAACACATCAATGTTTTGACGTGGTTAAAACCCTCAAGAGGGAAATAGTCCATGGCCCCAGCTAAATAGCTACTTGGAGAAATTTATTATGAAAAAGAAAGAAAGTTACAAATGAGCTTCTCATAATTGATCAACTATCCAAGGACCATCCATTCTCTTTAAATAGAGATCATGGACAAATCGAGTGTTAAACCACTGATCAAGGGTAGGCATGATCTAAGAGAAGATGAACCGCTGGATCACTTTATGTCTAGAACATATCATGATCGTCAGATTAGAATATTTACAAATGCATACTAATGTATACTAATGAAACACACTTTACCTAACAGATATATTACACAAGTTGATCTTAACTAACTCTTAAGTGTCTAAATATCCTAACAATATAATACTTCAATCAATCTCATCATAAGAGAGTATCCACATACCACATCATATATTCACATCCCAATAATCAAAATATATATATAAACCAAAATATTAAACAAATTAATCCTATGGTAATCATGACATGGTAACCACATACATATAACAATAATATGATCATGGTGACATCATAAACATGGTAACATCATAATCTTAGTGACATCATAAAACATATAACATCATAATAATAGTGACATCATATAATTGGGTCCATCATGTCATAATAAAGTTTACTAAGTGGAGTTATGTTCAATAGATAATAAGCAAATAAAGTGCAGTTTGTCTAACTAATAATATGCCTACAAAATATGGGGTGTTACAACAGGATGAAAGACACTACCACAACTCCATAGCTAAACTATTTGAGCTTCCCCTGCTTTCTCTTATTCAGTTGATCCTTCGGGATGACTAGAATTCCCTCGCACTAGTTCAAGACTACAGGTGTCATCCACTCTAGGGAATATAGCATGTGCACCCTAGTAGTAAGGTGAGCGTATATAGTCCCGAAAACTTTCCTGATGGTTAAACCACTTTCCTTAAAGGACGGTCCACTATCTATTTGATAGGGAAATTCCCATATTAGGCATGCATCCCTAGCACATAATAACTATTAATCATATCGTCCAAGGAAAACTCACCACCCCGTGGGTCGGATAGAACCACTTGTCTCCCTCTCTGAGAAAACCCAGTCAATAAGTTTATGTCCTCAATGTCAATGGTCAGTGTGTGGGTTCTACCACAAAATGTTGCTGCTCAGGATCCCACATGTTGATGATATACTCCAAGAGATGGATATAGGCTTTCATTCCTAACACCCTGAAATATGTTGTTACATGCTCACGCTCTTTCCATATTACAATGGCGTGAATTTTGTTTTGCACCTGCAAGACATCACAAACATGAATTAGAGCCCTCTTCATGGATGAAATAAATACAAATAATTTTATTTTTATGGATGGAGGAAACACAAAAATTGATTTTGATATATAAGAGGGGACAATTTTTGAAAAAACCCTAACTCTGATGCCTTTTTCCTTGACAGACAGAGCGCCAGATGATTCTGTAGGATGTTGAAAGAGTGCCTACAATGCCTATGTCTTAGCACTGTAGAGCGTTGATTTTAGTCACTCATGTCGATTGTTGACAAAGAGCCTATGGTGTACTTGTCCTAGCATGACAGAGCACTCTCGCACTCATGGGTGGAAAAAAACATCTTCTAGTGTGATTTTTGGGCTTCCAAAATGCCCCAAAAACCTTTGTCTCCAATAAAAAAAAAGAAACATCACCATGAGGATGGAAAAAATGGTTTTGGCACTTACCTCCGCTAAGTGGTTTGAGAAACGGTGTACCGTGGCACTCGTAATCACCGACAGAAGCTTTCCTGTTTTTTCTCCAACTCCAATTTCTTCAAATGGTGAAATAACAATGGTAAGAAATTTTTACTATTCCCTACCATTTATAGCAATCTTGGTATTTTATTATTATTATTATTTAATTAGAAATTATTTTTAATTCCAAAATTGCATTAAATAAAGTGGGTTTTTATTATTATTTTTGTATAGTTTATAATGGAGTTGGCTTTAATGTGTTAAATTAAGCTTCTAGGTAAAATTTATATGGCTTGTGACTATGATTTAAGCTCTTTTTGTATTTTTCAATCTTAGAGTGGAAATGAAAGTACTGCACATCTTTTACACCTTTAACATGCTTGTTAAACAACCAATAAAAGAGTGTCGAGTCCACTTTTGCTGCTTTTTCAGACTCATAAAAAATGGCTTATGAAAAAGAGAACCTGTTATGGAGATATATTTCAGCTCTTTTCAGTCTCCTTAAAAACATAAAAATATTTTCAAGCGAACTTGTTACGTTCATGCTTGTAAAAGTATCAAAATGATTGACTAGTCAATGGTAGGTTATCTCTTTTTGAAACGATTAGGGCTATTTACAAAAAAGAACCTTTTGGAGTCTCCTTATGTCTTTGTTCAGACTCTCTAAACATGAACGATGCAGAGTGCCCTTTCATCGGACTCATAAAATCAAATGGTGAAAGACCCTTTTCTGAGAATGAACCTCTCATTTCTCAGGTTCGTAAAATATGTGAGAATGGAATCATTGCTTGATGAGCTATAACGAGTGTTTGTTAACCTCTTTGGACTCTTAAAAATGAAAAGAGGCACTTATCCTGCAAGATGGGGAAATTAAGGGAAACAAGAATGTTTTTCATTTGTAGTTATGGCATTCTACAGTCCACCTTTCAACATGGCACTTGTCTGCATTTGCATATTTGAACAGCTGGATATTGAACACATTTTTCATTTGAAGGTGTAGATGGATGAGTTGGGGAGAGAGAAAGAGTGGAGGAGGGGGGTTTTTAGTGTCAGGGGAAGACAAAGGGAGGTGTGTGTGTGGAAGAGTGAGTGAGTGAGAGAGAGAGAGAGAGGGTTGGGAAATATATGGGGCTGGGGATTAGGTGTAGCTTGGTCGGTTAGGGAGTGAGAGAGAGTGGAGAAGGGGTTAGTAAGAGTTATGTGGGATGGATAAAGAGGGGGGGGGTAGTATTAGTACATAAGAGTTGGGGGGAATGGGGGGGCTATTATGATTTATGTGTAATATTGAGGGAAGAGAGGGAGAGAGGAAGGGAGGTGTTAATGGTAGTGGGGGACATAGGGATGTGTGTGTTTGTGAGAGATAGATAGAGTGGAGGTGGTTCTTAGTGTCATTGGGTGACCTGCATATGTGTGTGGGTGTCTCTATGTATTTGTGTGTGTGTGAGATAGATAGAGAGAGAGAGAGATGGTTGGGGAATAGATAGGGGGTTGTGGGTTATGTGTAGTTGTATGAGTTGGGGAGTGAGAGAGAGTTGAGGAGGGG